>CAUYTI010089506.1:0-15425 GCA_963575145.1 Galago senegalensis
CTAGTGATATCAGAGTAACAGGCTGGGCTGTGTTCTCAGGAGCAGCTCTAGTGATACCAGAGTAACAAGCCAGGCTGTGTTCTCAGCCCTCAGGGGCGGCTCTAGTGATACCAGAGTAACAGGCCAGGCTGTGTTCTCAGCCCTCAGGGGCAGCTCTAGTGATACCAGTGTAACACGCTGGGCTGTGTTCTCAGCAGCAGCTCTAGTGATACCAGAGTAACAGGCTGGGCTGAGTTCTCAGCCCTCAGGGGTGGCTCTAGTGAAACCAGAGTAATAGGCCAGGCTGTGTTCTTAGCAGCAGCTCTAGTGATACCAGAGTAACAGGCTGGGCTGTGTCTCAGCCCTCAGGGGTGGCTCTAGTGAAACCAGAGTAACAGGCCAGGCTGTGTTCTTAGCAGCAGCTCTAGTGATACCAGAGTAACAGGCTGGGCTCTCTTCTCACATTGGCACAGCTTTCTTACCCAGTCAGCATCCCTGTGATTTAAAGATGAGGAAGCTGAGGCTGGGTGGGTAGGTGGCTTTTGAATAGCTGCTCTGGGACTTGAACACAGACTTCCCAGCTCCAAGCACGAGCTCTCAGGGGCCCCACAGCTCTGGCCTCACAGAGGTGGAGAAGGGAAGACAGTGCTGGTTGGGTGCAGCGCCCTGGGAAAACTTGATTTGAGGGTGGGACGCAGGAGGAGACTTTCTGTCTGTCAGGATGGGACTGTTTTCTATAAACAACAGGGAACCCACAAAGCTGCCAGAGCCCTTCCAGCAGCTGGTCAACACCAGGCCTGGCAGGCCCCACTGAAATATGGAACAGGAGGTGGACAGAGCCCCCAAAATGAGGCATTATGTGGATAATTCATAAAAATTAAAACAGAGCCAAACCTGGGCCCTTCCCCACTGAAGGAGAACAGTGGGGTCTAAAAAACAGGCTGCTAACCCCAGGGGCCCTTGAGCCGCCATGGATACCCAGCCCAGAGCGTTTCTGCCCGCAGTTCCCAGACTGCTCTGCCCTTCCGCCCCTGTCCTCCTCACTTTCCCAAACAGGTCCTAAATGCAAATGTATTTGAGAACTTAGAGCTTGGGAAAGTGCCTTCCTTTACATGCCATTTATTTATTTATTTATTTTTGAGACAAAGTCTCAAGCTGCTGCCCTCAGTAGAGTGCTGTGGTGTCACAGCTCAATGACTGATTTCTTTCAAACTCCTTTGTGCATCACAGGAGCTTGTGTGTGTGAATATAGTTTGTTCTTGGAAAGTATGTCCCTATGCTATAAGAGCAGGGATGGTCATTGGTGACCACGAGAGCTATGTTAAAATCACAGATATCAGTGCAGCAAAATGAACCCAAACTTCCTCCCCATGTTCCTCCAATGCAAGGACAGTGATTGATCTCCTACACCCTCACAAAAAAACAAAGCAAAACAAAACAAAACCCTGTGCCTGTCACTATCATTCTCAGGAGACGTTTATCATATAAACATATCTGAGTGCTGCTTTAAACTTTTCAAAAACTCCTTATCTCACATGAGCGCCCAAACCATGTGAAATCAGCAATAAGTAATGACTGTCCAACCCATGCCAAAATTAGTAATGTAAATGGTATTCATTTAAAAGTGTTACACTGGAAACTTACTTGACATGCACAATCCAAGGTAGACTGAAGGAGGGACAGAGGGATGACAGACGGTGAGGGAGTGTCAACAGTAGCATTGCCTGGGCTGGACATTCACTTCCTCAGATTCTGTTTCTATATTGATTCTCTACGTATTTATCAGACACGTACATCACCATTAATCAGCTAAGATCCATCTAAGGTTAAGCTTTGCAGCTAATCAGAATGGAGCCACAGTATATCAGGGAGGGCTAGCACGTGCTGTCACAGCAAACATCACTAGAACCTCAGGGTTTACACCACGAAGGGTCTTGTCCTGCTTACACCATATGCCCAACATGGGTTTGCTGGGGGGCTGTGCCAGCTTCACTGTTGACAACGTCATCTTTGCTGTTCTCTCTTGGGCCAGTTGACAGTGAGCCCTGAACATTGCCTGAGGGAAAGAAGAGAGCCCAGCAAAGCACACAGCCTGTCTTAGGCGTCTTCACAAGTCACACGGGCCACAAAGGGAGGCGGGTGTTGCTAGGGCAGTTCTACCGTCCTCTGGGCAGCATGGTGTGCATGCCCTCTTTTTGATCATTAGCCACCCAGGGTCAGCCACCATGGGTTTTTCTCTGAATCATGCAAATGACAATGTTCAAAAATTCCCACTTCCCTTTCTGACACTACGTGAGCATCTGCCCTTGGTAAGAATGATTGGGTTTCTACCACCTTTACCTACTGAGGAAAGTAGGTCTTGTCTACCCTTATTTTGCCAGCTCCAGGATTAAATCTCACGGATGGTGCTCAAGGTGGGTCTTAGAACTGGTGGAACAAAATGCCTTTTGTTGTTTTCTCTGTCTGATGGAGATTTGAGGCTCTGCAGTGTGACAGTTTCTCCTTCAGGAAGCTTCCTCCTGACGCTTTGCTACTGTGTCTGTGCTGCAGGGAGCAGGGAAAGAGGGATCATTTAAAGACCCTGAGTCTCCTGTGGAATTTCCCAGGGGCAGAGGTGATAATTAAGATTCATCAAAGTGGGACAGTTTGGGAGGACACAGCTGTTAGCAGCCTGAATGGAATGGGGAGCGGAGATTAAGCGAAACCCTGGAGCTTGTTTTGAAGGCAAAGATCTCATCTCCTGGTTCCTTCCCCGCTGCACTCTTGGCCCCCACAGAATCTGTGAGTCCACCTTCTGCAGTGACGTATGAGGCCAAGCCCCCTCCCCAGAGGCCATCAAACTAGAGCAGTGGTTCTCAACCTTCCTAATGCCTCCTAATGCCACAACCCTATCAAACAGTTCCTCACATTGTGGTAACCGCCAACCATAAAATCATTTTTGGTACTACTTCAATCTGTAATTTTGCTACTGTTATGAATTGTAATGTAAATATCTGATATGCAGGATGTATTTTCATTGTTGCAAAGGGGTCGCGACCCACAGGTTGAGAATCACTGGACTAGAGGATTCATGCTGTACAGCCTAGTACATTCTGATGCAGGCTTCAGTGGAAGGCAGCTTGGCAGCACAGTACAAAGCCCTTTATAGCAACAGCCAAACAGGCACATAAATGAATCAATACTCAAGCACTCAGCACATCCACACATATTTACTACAGAAACACACTGGCCCAGGCCCAACACCTGGACTCCTAACCGTGCTAGTCAATATCACTCGTCAATTAAAAGCTAAAGGAATTTTATCACTCCCCCTGACTCCCCAGACTTCTGGCTCATAAAATGGATTTCAAGTCAGCGTAATTGGCTTGCTTTGCCCAGCAGCTGTGTTCCTGAAAAGTTTCTTGTAAATCAAATTCTCTTTTAAAATGTGTGAAACTTTCTGTTTCAAAGGAACCCTGTGATTACTCCTTTTGTCAGGCAAAGACTCTTTCTGTATTATAGAAGCACCACTGCCACCTGCCCCATCACCATCTTCCTCCCCTGCCATCCCATTCCTCCTGCTCCCCCCCTCCATTCTACAAGGTCAGCTTCAGGCATAAACAACATTTTTTAAAGCGGACTCACATGTTTATGACTTAGAAGCAAATCAAAGACCTATCTTTTTAATGTGTATCACAAACATCCTGGCT
This sequence comes from Galago senegalensis, assembly GCA_963575145.1. Taxonomy (NCBI): domain Eukaryota; kingdom Metazoa; phylum Chordata; class Mammalia; order Primates; family Galagidae; genus Galago; species Galago senegalensis. The sequence continues at coordinate 3,669 of CAUYTI010089506.1, forward strand.
GAGAAGGCTGCAGAATATACATCACTTGTTTGCAGATGCCACAATGCACAATCACCAGAAATGCTGATGAGCTTGGCTATGAAAGGAGCGAGCTGATGTTCTCTGGGAGAATGGCTCATCATCTTTCACTCAGAACGAACTGAAGACAGCATCTCGGAAGGCAGGTGGAGACACGATTAAGGGCATCTTTCTTTTCCCTCTCCAGCACCCCCACCCCTCCTTCCTGCTAGTGAAGACTGAAAAGTAAAATGAATCATGGAAAATATTCTCCAGATTTCACTGGGAACATCAGCCTATAATTTTGCCTAAAAGTGAGACCAGAGACTGGCCTTGCATTTCTCCACCAGTCACTTGAGACTTTTGCCCGTGTACCACCTGGAGCATTATTTACTCAGTTTTCGTTAAATTGACTCATTTCTTTTTATTTAGCCTCACAAGAAGCAATGAGATTTATGAAATCACAGGTTTTAGATATAGTTATATTTTTCTAAACACATTAAAGTAAGCGTATAGCTATGAAAAAAGTGGGTTCATCCAAGTGCCACCAAAAGTCATCCTGTGGGCCACTATTGAGCGATACAGGGCACTTTGCCAAGACTGGACAAGATGACCTCACCAAATCTGATGAAGCCACGAGAGTCCTAGCTCCCTGACCACTGCTTGCCTGCCTGGGCCTGCGTTCATTCAACAAACACCTCGGGAACCTGCTCTACACAGGCATTGGGCAAGGTGTGGGGAGTGAGGATGAATCTCTGTGCCTTTGGGAGCTTAAAATTTAGAGGAGAGGGCAAGTGAAAGAAAGAGAGCTGTAATGTAGTGTGTGTTGGGTCAGCACTGGAGGAGCACAGAAGAGAAATGAGTGCTCCTTGGGGAAAGGAGCCTCAAAGACAGCGCTTCAGCTGTGCTTGGAAGGAAGAGGAAAGGCCAGAAAAGGCCTTCCTGTGCAAATGCCGGCAGATGTGTGACAGCATGCAGATGGTGGGGTGAGTGCTCGGGGTGGCAGGAGAGGGGCAACTTTCAAAATCAAATTAGAGAGGTCTTTCATGTAGACTTGGTGATAATACCCTCAAGGTTCACCCATATTACAGCAAGTAACAGGATTTCTTTCCTTTTTAAGGCTGAATAATATTCCAATATATGTTTTTATAGATTGAATTGTATCTTCTCCCCCCAAAATTCATATGTGCTTTAACTCCCAATGTGACTATATTGGGAGATGGAGCCTTCAAAAGGTAATTAAAGGTTAAATGAGGTCCTAAGGGAGGAGGGGTGGAGCCCTAATCCCACAGGACTTGGGTCTTTATAGGAAGAGGAGCTTTGTGAGGCCACAGAGGCAATGTAATGGGCAAGCTCCCAACCCATCCCCTAGCCCCCCCAGGATCGAATCTGAGAAAAAGCCTCAGAACAAGGAAGCATGGAAAGTCACAAGTTTCACAAAAAAAACAAAAACAAAAAACAACACTCAAGTTCCTGGTTCAACAAATAATGCTGGAAACCTACCCAAGCTGTGTTACCTAAGCAATAACCATGGTTACCCAAACTGTATCCATTGTTACCCAAGGTATAACCCCACCGTGAGCTAACAGCAACATTCTGCTTCTGCATTAGCTTGTCTGCTTAGCTACACAAAAAAAGTATAAAAGACAACCTGCCCTCCACTTCAGGGACGACTGTCTCTCAGAGCAGCAGTCCCCTGTGCAGGTGTAATATATCATCAATTAATTGCATCTAAGTGGGGTCTGAGTCTATCTTTTCAAGTCACAATGGGTACAACAATTAGAGGTCCCACGGAGATCCCTGCCTTTGGGCTTCCACCTGGACCCGCCACCAGCCTACGGCTCCAGGGGAAGGCCTCAGAGAGACGTTCCTCTGCCCCAGGGCCCTCAGTCACATGACTCGAGTCACAGGTTTCCAAATTTTCTGTCCTGGTGACTCAGTTGTGGTGCCCTGGGTAAGTCTGTCTAGATCTCTAGAGAATTTGGGGGAGCTTGACTACTGGACGCAGCTGAGAGTCAGTTCCTGTGACAGAGGAGAGATGGCTCCCTGTCTCCTCAGGTTGTTAGTCTTCTGTGATTGTCAGTCATCTGTGTTGTTGCCTTTTTGTCCATCTTGTCAGTGTCTGCCTGATAATTTGTTTGCAATGGGACAGGGATCATCCGCCCTGCTAACTTCTTTGGAGTGTCTCCTCAGTAATTTTTCTGATTTCAGTCATGTGCCAAGGGATACAGTGTAAAAGTGAAACCAGGCACTTTATGTACCCTCTGTGAACTGGATTGGTTGGCTTTCAGGATGGGCTGGTCCCCCACTGTGTCTTTTAACCTCCCCCTACTCTCCAACATCCAGATAATCATTTTCGGCCACACTGGCCACCTGGACCAGATCCCCTACATCTATGTGTGGATTGACATTGCTTCCAAAGGCCCAGATTACATTCAGAAGTGTGCCACTCACTTAACTCCATCTCATGTTCTCTTTGCTTCTCCACCAGGACCCTCCCGGACACGCTGCCCCAAGACAGAGGTCCCTAAATCAGAAAAACATAAGCCTGACACTCCCATATTGCCCCCTCCTCCTGAGGACCCTGTTCTGGACCCTCCTCTCCAGCCCCATTCTTTGCACCCTCCTCTATACGACCACCACCCAGGTGTACCGGCACCTTCGGCCCCCCAGCACCACAGGCCCAGTGACCTATGGGAGAGCCCCCATGTAAACCTTCACAGACCGAAGGGGGAACCACATACCAACACCTTAGCCCAGATTCCACTTCTGCCCCAAGTTCCCTGGGAGTGGAACCTCCATCAGTGGCTCCCATTTTGTCCCTGTGTCAACTAGCCCCCACCCTAGTGGGGCTAGGAATCAGCAGGATAGCCATTCATGATATATGTCCCCTTCCTCACCAGTGACTTGTACAATTGGAAAACCCAAACCCTCCCCATTCTTGGAGAAACCACAAGGGCTAATCTCTCTTCTTGAAACTATCTTTTTTTCACCCATCAACCCACTTGGGATGACTGTCAGCAATTCTTACAGGTATTATTCACATCTGAGGAATGTGAATGCATCCTGTGAGCAGCCAGGAAGGCTGTTCCAGGACTGGATGGGCAACCCACCACAAATGCAGCCCTGTTGGAAACTTGTTTCCTGAGTCACCGACCCCCATGGGGCCCTAACTCTGATGAAGGTAGGGAAGCTCTACTTCGGTACCACCAGATTCTGATGCAGGGCCTCCAGGCAGCCACTAAAAAAACCTACCAATTTATCTAAGGTCAGTGAGGGCATTCCAAGAGCCATGGAAAGCCCTGTGGCCTTCCTAGAAAGGCTGTTAGAAGCCTACAGGACTTATACTCCCTATGGAGGCCCTGGAAAATAGGTGGGCTATAAATGTAGCCTATGTTGCTCAGTCGGCCCTTGATATCAGAAAGAAGCTACAAAAGCTGGAGGGATTTGAAGGGAAAATCTCAGTGAGTTAGTGGAAGTAGCCCTGCGGGTCTTTAACAACTGGGAGTCCGTGGACATGGCCACCATTAAATGGATGGCAAAAGTTGTTATAGCTGCCCTCCAGGAGCACTCCCAAGCACAAGGAGCTCCACAAGGCAGAGGTTCTAGACACCCCCTAAAGCCAAACCAATGTGCCTATTGCAAGGAAATAGGACCCTGGAAAAATGAATGCCCCTGGAGAATAGCTAGAACACAGGCACAGGCACTGCCAAAAATCCTCTTTGAAGAAAATGTCGACTGAGGGAGTTAGGGCTTCTTCCCCCTAGACCCCCAGGAGCCCATGATAACCTTACAAGTCGGGGGACAACCTGTGGACTTCCTAGTGGACACAGGTGCAACCTTTTCAGTCTTAAAGAAATCCCAAGGTTCCATCATGAAACAAAAAGCAATTGTGGGTGCCACCAGGGAACCCCAGGCAGTCCCTTGGACCACTGCCCACATAATGGACCTGGGTAGGAGCACTATCACCCACTCCTTTGTGGTCATGCCAGACTGCCATACCCCTTTTTGGGGCGAGACCTGTTGAGAAAACTTCATCCCACTGTCTCCTTTGGACCAGCTGGAGCCATCCTGACGGTACCTGACAGCCCTGCCCATATCCTTTTTTCTACCCTTCTTGGGGATGAATACTTATTCTTCAAAGGACTTGACAGGGTCCCAACTCAGGAAGAGTGCCTCCAGGCTTGGCAGTCACTGATCCTGAGGGTATGGGCTGAGGACAATCCCCCAGGGCTGGTGAGCCACCAACTGCCAGTGGTGGTGCAGGTCTCCAGCAGAGCCACTCAAGTCTGAGTCCACCAATACCCCCTATCCCGAGAAGCTAGAACAGGAATTGCAGTACACATCACTTGATTCTGGGAAGCGGGCATACTAGTCCCTTGCTATTCTGCCTGGAACACTTCTCTCCTCCCTGTTAAAAAGCCTGGTACCAATGATTACCAACCTATTCAAGAGCTGAGGGAGGTAAACACCTGAACAGACACAATCCACCCCACTGTTCTGAACCCCTACATCTTACTCAGCCTAATTTTCCCTTCTAGAATTTGGTATTCAGTCCTTGACTTAAAAGATGCTTTCTTCACAATTCCTCTCTCACCTACCAGTCAACCTACTTTTGCCTTTAAATGAGTGGACCTGGTGAGTGGGCAAACTGGACAGCTGACCTGGATCTGCCTGCCCCAGGGCTCCAAAAACTCCCCCACCTTATTTGATGAAGTCCTGAGTAAAGACCTCCTCCCATTTTGGGAGGTTGATCCGTGCATCTCCCTTTTGCAATGTCAATGATCTCCTGTTGCTGCTGAAGTGGAGCCAGAGTGTGAGCATGCCACCATGCATCTCCTCTGAGAACTGGAGAAACTGGGATACTGCGTCTCCACTAAAAAGGCACAGCTGTGTACCATGGTTGCAACCTATCTGGGGTTCAAACTACAAGGAGGCCAACGTGCTCTTTCCAAGAGCAAGATCAAAGCCATCCTCCTCATCCCTCCACTGGCTACCAAGAGGCAAGTACGTGAATTCCTGGTGGCAGTTGGATACTGTCGTTTGTGGATCCTGGGCTTTGCAGAAATAGCCAAGCCCCTGTATGCAAGCAGAGGGGGAGGCTACAAGTCCCTCAAATGGGGACAGGCTGAACAGGATGCCTTCAACCAGCTGAAACATGCCCTCACTTCCACACCTGTCCTGGCCCTGCCTGACATCACCAAGCCCTTCCAACTCTTCATAGCCAAGACCAAGGGTGTGGCAAAGGGAGTCCTTACCCAGACCCTAGGACCCTGGAAGACACCTGTCACCTACCTCACCAAGCGACTAGACCCAGTCACCTCTGGATGGCCTAGTTGCATGTGGGCTGTCATCACTATGGCTGTACTAGTCAGAGAAGTAAAGAAGCTAACCCTGGGCCAGGAACTGCAGGTTGGGAGCCACACTGTGGAAACCCTCCTCCAAAGTCCCCCCGACCACTGTATCTCCAACTCTCGTGTCACTTAGTACCAGGTATTGCTTCTTGACCCTCCCCGAGTAACATTCCTCAAAACAGCCATCTTAAACCCAGCCACCCTGCTGCCAGATGATGACCCAGCACAGCCCATTCATAATTGCTTGAACACACTGGATACCCTTTCCTGCTGCAACCAGATTTGAGACACACACCTCCAAGCCGCTAACGTAGACTTGTACACGGACAGGAGTAGTTACATCCATGAGGGTAAATGCATGGCTGGGACAGCAGTTACCTCTGTCACAGAGGCCCTTTGGGAATAGGCAGTGGGACACAGGACTTCAGTTCAGAAAGCAGAGCTTAATGCCCTTACACAAGCCCTGCTCTCAACTAAAGAAAAGCAACCAATATATACACAGACAGCCAGTACATGTTTGCCACAGCCCAAGTCCATGGGGCCTTATAGAAGGAGAGGAGACTCCTGACTTCTAATGGAAAGGACATCAAAAACAAGGAAGAGATCCTGGCCCTTCTGGAAGCTATCTGGCTGCCGGAGCGGCTTGCCATTATCCATTGCCACAGACACCAAAGAACAGATTCCCCCATTGCAAAGGGAAATACACTGGCCCATCAAATGGCCAAGGCAGCTGCCCTAAGAGCAGTGGGGCCCCTCCACATTCTTCCAGTCCTAACAGACCGCTTACTACCACCATCACCAGACTACTCAGAAACAGATTGAGAAGAAAGCAAATACTTGGACTGCCTAATGGGTCCTCGAGCCTGGCTCCTCTGCCTAGATGGTCACCCCTTCCTCCTGGAGATGTTGGGATGACAACTTGTTGACCAGCTACACCAGGGAACCCACCTTGGGGCCACAAAACTCAGCCAACTCATCTCCAAGCACCTGTACATTTCCCATCTCCACAAATGAACTAAGGACACGGCCTCCAGATGCCTCCCATGCAACAATGTAAATGTGACCTGGGTGCCTCATTACATGGGGGTCACGCCTCTGGGGCACCAACCCGGGGGAGCACTGGGAACTCAACTTTACCAAAATCAAGCCAGGGCAATACAGACATAAATACCTCCTAGTTTTAACTGATACCGTTTCAGGATGGCCAGAAGCATTACCTTGTAAAAAAGAAACAGCCTTTTCTTTTCAGAACAGTGGCAAAACACCTTCTCACTGAAATTATCCCCCAGTTTGGATTGTCTCTCACCCTGGGGTCTGATAATGGCCCAGCCTTCATAGCCCAGGTTTCCAGAAACCTGGCGGCCAGTCTAAAAATTACATGGAAGCTACATTGTACCTATAGGCCCCAAAGTTTGTTGCAGGTAGAAAGAATGAATAGAACATTAAAGGAAATCTTACCTAAATTGCATATAGAAACTGGCAGCAACTGAGTAGACCTCCTCCCCTTCACCCTATTGCTAGTATGATGCACCCGCTACTTCCAAGGTTTCACACCCTTTGAAATAATCCATGGAACCACGTCCCCTTTAATCCCAAAACTAACTGATGAGCTGTTAGACCCCATCCATAACCACAAACTTTTGAGCTCTTTACAGGCCCTGCAAAAACTATGCATGGATCTCCGAGATGCTATCCAGCTGACTGCATCTGAGCCTGCTAGTACCTCATTACTGGAGCAGCTGCACAACCTCCAACCTGGAGACTGGGCATGGGTAAAAAACATAACCCAGAAACATTAGCCCCCCAGTGGGAGGGTACTTACCCTGTTATCTTAACTACTCCAACAGCCATCAAGGTCGGAGGGAAGAAGCCATGGATCCACTACACCCATACCAAGAAAGCTGCAGAGAACCATATCCCCCCAACATGGTGCCTCAAGCCCACCGAAACCCCCCTAAAACTTCAACTGTACGGATCTCCCTCCTCATCTTCACCTGCCTGCTCCATGTCAGACAAGAAGCTGGCAGGAGGGGATACTACTAAAATCAACACCAACTCACCCCCCACAATTGGATCCACTCCTGCACCGAAGACAGCACTGAAGTCGCCTGCACCTCAGCAAGCAACACCCAGCCAGCCTTCCACTTCGACCTCTGTACCTTACTCAGATATAGCTGGAAGGGGACTTCATAGTCAGGTGTGCAATGGGACCAGGCTGGTGAACATTAGACTGCAAAAGTTGGCAAGGAGTTGAAGGCATGAAAAACTTAGATTTTTTATATCTGCCCTGCCACATCAACATCCTGTGGAGGGCCACGGGACTATTACTGTAAGAGCTGGGGCTGTGAGGCTGTAGCATCATGGGGAATAACAAAGGATCCACAGATAGGATTCCATAAAAAAAAAAAAATTCCCACAGATAGGGCCTCTGTACCCACAAAATTAACTGCAATCCTTTCAAATTATTCATAAAAGACTGGTGGAAAGAAGAATGGAGAACAGGCCTAACCTGGGGTCTCAGGCTATATGTCAGGGGACCTGACCCTGGTATTTTGTTTACCATTCAGAAGACCCCCTGGCCACTGCCTATCAAACCGATAGACCCAAATCCTATCCTCAATCCAAAGCCTCCCTGGGCTCCCCCACCAGCCCCAATCCCCACCATCCCAGACCAAATACCATCTCCTGCTACTTCCACTCCTGCCTCCTCATCTCCTATACTTACCCTCCTAGATGCAGTGCTTAAATTTGCAAATACCACAAATACCAATCTAACAAACGATTGCCAGCTCTGCCTTAACCTGGTTCCACTGTACTATGTAAGAGTGGCTAATACCACCCTTGGACAGTCCCCAACCCAGATACTTAACACTTCATCCAGCACCCTCCAACAGCATAACAACATATGTACCTGGGGCTCCACCCCCGTCCTTACTTTAGGAGATCTGCAAGGGCAAGGGTAGTGTATTATATCACCAGGCTATCCCTTACAAACCACTCCCTACCAAGATAACTGCCTACAGGTCACACAACTCACAAACTCCTCCAGCCCCCTCGCCACATCTCATTATTACTTAGTAGCTCCTAAAGGAACTTGGTTCGCATGTTCCACTGGTTTAACCCCTTGTATAAATTCTTTAGTATTGTACAACACCTCCCAAGTCTGTATACTAACCCATATCATTCCCCAAGTCCACATTTACTCTGGGGAGGGAGGAAGAGAACACCTTTTCTGCCTACAAAGAAAAACTAGAGCCCCCATTTTAGTACCCCTACTTGTTAGGCATAGGATTAGGTGGTTCCATGACCATGAACACCACAGCTCTGGCCACTGGGGCCCTCAGCCCAAGTTTTAAAGCGCTTACCACTCAAACTGATGCAGACCTCTGGGACTTGGAGACCTCCATCACCCACTTAGAAAAGTCCTTTAACTCACTTGCAGAAGTAGTCCTCCAAAATGGAAGAGGTTTAGATTTACTCTTTCTGAAACAAGGACTTAGTATGGCCCTAGGGGAAGCATGTTGTTTTTATGCTAACCACTCTGGAGTCATAAAAAACAGCTTAGCCCAAGTCAGAAAAAAGGCTGCATAAATGGGAGGAACAACGGATTTAATTGGTCTGGGCTCACAACCCTTCTGTCAGCCTTAGCAGGACCCTTCCTCCTCCTCTTAATTGGAGTAACGTGTGGCCCCCTCATCTTCAACCACCTTGTGGCATTCTTACAACAAAAACTCCAAACCATAAAACTAATGGTACTACATACCTACTATCAACCCCTCCCCAGTGATTCAGATGAATTAAGGGTTTGATTCCCCCCAAAAGACCAGTAGGGTGGGGAATGTAATGGGCCATCTCCCAGCCAGTCCCCCAGCCCACCGCAGGTCGAATCTGAGAACTTCAGAACAAAGAAGCATGAAAGTCCCAAGTTTCACACACACACACACACAAACAAAACCAAGTTCCCGGTGGACAAACAATGCTGGAAACCTACCCAAGCTGTGTTACCCAAGCAGTAACCATTGTTACCCAAACTGTATCTATTGTTACCCAAGGTATAACCCCACCCTAAGCTAACCACCACATTCCCCTTCTGTATTAGCTTGCTTGCTTAGCTACGCAAAAAAAGTATAAAAGACAACCTGCCCTCCACGTCAGGGATGACTGTCTCTCAGAGCAATGGTCCCCTGTGCAGGTGTAATAAATCATCAAAATCATCAATTAATTGCATCTATGTGGGGTCCAAGTCTATCTTTTCAGGTCACGTGGGGTACAACAGCAAGACAGCCCTCAGCAGGTCCCAGGGAGGGACCTCAGGAGCAGACAGCCCACCAGCATCTTCATCTTAGACTTCCAGCCTCCATAACTGTGAGAAAATAATTTTCTGTTGCTTAAGCCACCTAACACTAACAAATTAGCAAGTATTTTTATATGACATATTGTTTATCCATTTATAAACAAATTGGTTGGGTTGCTTGCATCTCTAGGCTGTTGTGAACATTGCAAAGATATCTTCAAGATCCTGATTTCAATTCTTTTAGATATACTGTATATCCAGAAGTGGAATTGCTAGATTATATGATCATTCTATTTATAATTTTTTTTTTTTGCAGTTTTTTGGCCAGGGCTGGGTTTGAACCCGCCACCTTCAGCATATGGAGCTGGTGCCCTACTCCTTTGAGACATAAGCACCGCCCTATTTTTAATTTTTTTGAGAACATTTCATACTGTTTCCTACAGCAGCTGCCCCATTATACATTTCCCAAAACACTACACAAGGGTTCCTGTTTCTTCACATCCTCACCAGAATTTATTTCCTGGGTTTTGAGAACAGTCATTCTAACAGGTATGATATGTTGTCTCACTGGAGATTTTATTTTCATTTCCCTAATAATCAGAGGAATTGAGCATCTTTTCATGTGCTCATTGGACACCTGTCTCTAAAAGGTCAGTGTCTCTTTAGGTCTTTTGCCCATTTTTTTGGATTGTATTGTTTGCTTTTTTGTTGTTGGCTATTAGGAGTTCATATATTCTAGATAGTAATCTTTTATCAGGTATATGATTTACAAATATATTCTTCCATTCCATTGGTTGTCTTTTTATTCTTTATGTTTTCTTTTGACAATATAATTTTTTAAAATTTTTATGAAGTCCAATTTGTCTATTTTTTCTTTTATTACTTGTGCCTTTGGTGTTATATTCAAGAAATCCTTGACAAACCCAGTGTCTAAAGATTTGCCCAATATTTTCTTCTAGGGGTTTGATAGTTTTAGATGTCACGTTTAGGCCTTTCTTCCCTTTTGTGTTAATTTGTGTATATGGTGATATGTAAGGATCCAACTTTATTTTTTCCCATGAAGACATCCCATTCTCTCAGCACCATTTGTTGAAAAGAATGTCCTTCCCCACTGAATGGTCTTAGCATCCTTCTCAGAAGTCACTTGGCCATATAGATGAGGGTTTATTTAGGGATCTCTATTTTATTCCATTGGTGTATGTGTCTGTCTTTATGCCAATACCACTATTTTGATTACCATAGTTTTATAGTATGTAAGTTATGAAATCAGGAAGTATGACCCCTCCAGCTGTGTTCTTTTTCACGATTGTTTTGGTCATTTGGAGTACCTTGAGATCCCATGCAACTTTTAGAATGTGTTTTTCTATTTCTGCAAAAAATTTCATTGAGATTTTCTTGGAGATTTCATTGCCCCTATAGATCATTTGGGAGTAGTACTGACATCTTAATAATATTAAGCCTTTCAACTCCTGAGTCTGTGATCTATTTCCACTTATTTCTGTCTCTTTTGACTTCTCTCAGCAGTGCTCTGTAGCTTCTAGTGTACACATCTTTCACCTCCTTGGGTAAATTAATTTCTAATAGTTTATTCTTTATTATGCCATTGTAAATATAATTATTCTTGTAATTTCCTTTTCATGTTGTTCGTTGTTGTACAGAAGTGCAATTGATTTGTGTGTATTGACCTTGAATCTTGCTGCTTGGCTGAATTTATTAATTAGTTCTAACGGGACTTTTTTTTTTTAATTGAATGTTAACTATGTACATTAATGCACTTCTGGGGTACAGTGTGGGGTTTTCACATGCCATCCAAAATACTTCCATCAAACTGGTCAATGCAGCCTTCATGTCATTTTCTCAGTTATTGTTTTAAAATGTTCACATTCTACTCTTAGAAAGATTCACTTGTACCCCTGTAAGATAAACCTCAGAAGTGATCCCTCCAATCCCCCTCCCTCCACCCATTCCCTCCTCCCTCCCCCCTCCCCATATTCTTAGGCTATTTGGTTATAGCTTTCATATAAAAGGTATAAATTTGTTTCATAATAGGGGTGTGTACATTGGATACTTTTTCCTCCATTCTTGTGATACTTTGCTCAGAAGAACATTCTC
>CAUYTI010089509.1:0-10738 GCA_963575145.1 Galago senegalensis
GCGCCTGTGGTCCCAGCTACCTGGGAGGCAGAGGCAAGAGACTCGCTTGAGCCCAGGAGTTGGAGGTTGCTGTGAGCTGTAATGCCATGGCACTCTACCTAGGGGGACAGCTTGAGGCTCTGTCTCAAAAAAAAAAAAAAAGAATGTAACCGTGCTAGTGTAATCATCAACCACCAATCAAAAGTGCACTCGTATCCAACCCTACCCTTCTTGCTTTCTGTATCCCATAAAAACTTGCTCTACCCCAAGTTCAGGGCTCGTCCTCGGCTTGCATGCCAGGAGAGTCCGGGCTTCCCAGGGTCTGAATAAAATTCACCTCGTGCTTTTTACATCAGAGTGTGTCTCGGATTCGTCTGTTTGGGCTGTTTGGGAGAATAATTTTTCGGACCTAACAGTTAACTCCCTAAGGGAAGGGATTATACTTTTTTTCTTTGTATAAAATAGTAAATTTCTGGGCAAACAGGTATTGATGATTAATTCACTCATCTAAAAGCCAAGTATATGAGGGGAGCCGCCAGTGGCTCAGTGGGTAGGGTGCCAGCCCCATATACCTAGCATGGAGGGTTCAAACCCAGCCCCAGCCAAATTGTAACAAAAAAAATAGCTAGGCGTTGTGACAGGCACCTGAAGTCCCAGTTACTCGGGAAGCTGAGGCAAGAGAATTACCTAAGCCCAGGAGTTGGAGGTTGCTGTGAGCTTTGATGCCACAGGACTCTACCAAGGGTAATAAAGTGAGACTCTGTCTCTCCAAAAAAAAAAGAAAAAAAGCCAAGTATGTGAGATTTCACCTATAATATAATATCTACCTTTCATGGAGTTTTATAAGAGGAGAGCAACCAAGCTAGCATGGGGGGTGGACGGGGGAGGGGAAGCTGCCTGCTACCCCCTCGCCTTCCCCCCTCTCTCCCCCACTAGAATGTTTTTATTTTTTCCTCTTGTGCTCAGTCACCGTGTTCTGGAGGTCTCTTTTCTCTATACCTTGGTTCTCCACTTGTTCGGGGAGGGGGAATACCTTGAGCAGAGTACAATGGGAAAAGAATCTCTACCCATTTCTGTTACAAATTCATTTTTATCCCTTCTAATCTCAACAAAAACTATGGAATCAACACCACCGAGCTCTGTGAGAAAAAAGAAAAAGCTACTCCCTTCGCTCTACTGGAAGCTGGAGGGTGCTAGGCACCTGTGTAGTAGCAAATGGAATTCTAGATTTTTCCCTCCTCTCTCTGTGTATTGGGCGCAGAGAGTACACTGTGTCTCTAGGTGAATATGGACAGTTAGCATTTACTGACATAATCTGTCTACTTTCTCTTGTTTAAAGAAAAGAAAACTTTAAAAAAATGGGATATAGAAAGTCAGCAGAGGGTGGGTATGAAATGTTTGGGTGGGTAAGTGGGCATTTTGATAACATGGCTTCTTTGGCAGGTTTAACTGTGATGTTTAACAGATATCCTTGCAGTTTAAGATGACATTTTTCAAATAAATTCTCTCCTAATGATGACTTGAGCCCTGACACTCAAAGGGAGAATCAGCAGAACCTGCAGGATCTTATTTGGAATTGACATTCTCTATTGTAATTTTGTTCTGGTTTATTTTTAAATTTTCTTCTTGTTCCACTGGAAAAGAGAAACGATGCTCAATTTTAAACTTGAAAAGTATACAAGTTCCTTTGTTACAATAAAACTAAATATGTACACAAAGAAAAAAAGAATAAAGAGCAAAAGCCCTCATAAAGTTCCTTTTTGGATGAATAATAATTTATTTTATTTATTTTATTTTTTTGAGACAGAGCCTCAAGCTGTCCCCCTGGGTAGAGTGCCGTGGCATCACAGCTCACAGCAACCTCCAACTCCTGGGCTCAAGCGAGTCTCCTGCCTCCGCCTCCCAAGTAGCTGGGACTACAGGTGCCCGCCACAATGCCCGGCTATTTTTTGGTTGCAGCCGTCATTGTTGTTTGGTGGGTCCAGGCTGGATTCGAATCCGCCACCTTAGGTGTATGTGGCTGGCGCCTTAGCCACTTGAGCCACAGGCGCTGAGCCTGAATAATAATTTATAATAATAATTTATACTTGGCAGGCCTGGCTGTGAGTAAGGCTGATCTCTTCAGCTGAAGCAATCCCAAAGGGGCTGACAGCTATGACATGGGCAGGGAAGTTCACAGCTTGTGTCACTCAGACCCAGTTTCTTCACACCAGTTCTGGAAGGAGCTCCTTCAGTATGTGAGCCAGCCTCTCTTCCCAGGGATAACTTACAAAAGGGAAATTGGTAGGATGAACTCAGCTACCTGCAGCTGCGGCTGGTTTGAGGCTACAATCAACATGCATCCTCCCCTCCTCTGCTGTGCACCTGGACTGTCCTCACCGCCCATTAGCACCCCTGAAGGTTTGGGGGCCTTCCCTGCTGGGTGACCATCCTCACTGCTCCCTAGCACCCCTGAAGGTTTGGGGGCCTTCCCTGCTGGGTGACCATCCTCACTGCCCCCTAGTACCCCTGAAGGTTTGGGGGCCTTCCCTGCTGGGTGACCATCCTCACTGCCCATTAGCACCTTTGAAGGTTTGGGAGCCTTCCCTGCTGGGGTGGCTCGGCTCCTGTTCACCAGGCCTCACCAGGCTATGGCTGTTGCCCTTGTCCATTTGCCCTTGAGATTGTGTAGGATGGCACTGACAGATGTCTGAGTCAGTTATCTCTGCATCAAACATGTGCCTCCCTGCCTCCAGTTGTGCTGCTTCTCCATGAGTTGACCATCCCAGCCAGGATCCTTTCTTTCCTGCTAGTCTGTGGCATGCAAGGCCAAAAGTGCCTCTTTTAGCACAATAGGGATTCTTGCTGTGTTCTTTGGTAGAAATGTTCCCCCTTTGGGAAGCAAGAACTTCAAACCTGTGGCCTACAGTTGTGAGTAGTAGGGACATTCCTACTGCCACACTTTGAGCTTGATCCCAGGTATCCTTTTCTTGGGGATACAGCACAATATAATGGTGATTGATGTAGTGCGTTACTGCATCCCAGAGGAAGCACTTTCTTTTGCAAGGTATTGCCTCCAAGCTGGCACTTTAGCAAAGCTTTGTTTAATATGTCGCTCTGTTGCTTATGGGGCCCATAGCATCTATGTGGAATGTCACATGAGAGGTCCAGTGGGCTCCACAGTCATGTGCCTGTCACTGCAGCCCCTTTGCTGTGACATGGATTCCTTGGTCTGGTGCAATGACATGTGGAATGCCATGTCAGTGAACCAAATATAACAAACTCAGTCATGTTGGCTGAGATTCTGCAAGCAGATAGGCAAACCCATATACAGGACACCCACCTATTCCTGATTAAATGAGTGGCTGCCTCTTCCAGTGTGGAAAGAGTCTCATATGGTCAATTTCCCATCAAGTGGCTGATTGGTATCTTCAAGGGATAGTGCTATATTGGGTCTCAGCAATAGATTCTGTTGGTGGTAGGTTGATTACTTGGCCCTGGTTGTAGTTAGATTAATATTGGTTTGGGGGGATAGTGTGCTGTTAGGCCCATGTACAGGCCCCCTCCTTGCTACCATGTCTTCTCCATTCACAAATCCCTTGTGCCAATTCTAGGCAGGCTGATGAAGAGCCTTGCTGACAACTGGCTAAGTCATCCTCCTTGTTATTTAAAGCCCTTTCAATGGTAGATGCTCCCAGGACCTGTGGAGGAGATGGAAAGAAGCAAGATGGGGCAGGCAGAGAAAGTGAGAGTTCTGAAGCCAGGGTGACGCTTCAGGTCTGTCCATTGTTGTGGTGAGGGAGTCAGGTCTCAACAATCCCACAGTGACCAGTCATTTTTTGCAGGTGTGCCTAGAAGGTGGCATGACCTTTGGAAAGGCAACTTTTTTTACCCAAGGCACTCAGTGAAGAAGGCTGTCAGTGTATGATCTTGCCAGAAGCTGGGGAAATAAACCCTCAGTCTTACAGGAGAAATTGGGTAATGCAGCATAGTACCTGTGAAAGAAACCAGTATTAGTTTATTCACCAGCTTAATACAATCCTTGCTCTTGCCAGGCATTCAAACAATGTCAAACAAGAATAAAGAAACTACTGAAATGTCCTGCTTTCTTAGTTTGAAGTATAAAGATGACATCTTTTGGGTTTTGCTTGTTGTTTGAGATAGGGTCTTACTCTGCCACCTGGGCCAGAGTGCAGTGGCACCATCATAGCTCACTGCAACCTCAAAATACTGAGCTTAAGTGATCCTCCTGCCTCAGCCTCCCTAGTAGTTAGGACTACAGACACATATCACCACACACAGATAGTCTTTCTGTTTTTTGTAGATATGGGTCTCCAACTTCTAGCCTCAAATGATCCTCCTGCCTCAGCCTTCCAAAGTGCTAGGATAGCAGGTGTGAACCACTGGCACCAGGCTGGAGGTCACATCTCCCACTTTCCAACATTTTACTAAGAAAATTTCAAAGTTTAAATAAGAACGTAGAGAATACCTCCTAGATTTAACAATTTTGTTAACATTTTTCCGTATTTACCCTCTCTTTATGGGTATGGATATTGATAGTATTAATTTTTTTCTTTGCTGAACCATTTGCACACCTCATTATACTCCATTCTTTTCGTTTGTTTGGTTTTTGTTTAAGTATTTAATTCAAGCCTATATTTGTAGTTTCTAAAATGCTGACCCACAGACCACTTTCCTGTTATACATGTATACCAATAAAAACAAAAGGCCAAGAGAATCACTGCCATCCCGATAAAAGGAACAGCCTCTTTTCTAACAGTCTTTTAAATATTACATTTTAGGCCAAGCACACTGGCTCACGCCTATAATCCTAGTACTCTGGGAGACCAAGGCAAGAGGACTGCTTGAGCTCAGGAGTTTTAGACCAGCCTGAGCAAGAGCCAAACCATCTCTACTAAAAATAGAAAAAACTGAGGCAAGACGATTGCTTGAGCTCAAGAAGTTGATGCAAGCTATGATTCCACAGCACTCTAGTTAAGGTACCAGAGTGAGAATCTGTCTCAAAGAAAAAAACAACACATTTTTTTCACGATTTTATAAACACA
The DNA here is from genome assembly GCA_963575145.1 of Galago senegalensis. Classification (NCBI taxonomy): domain Eukaryota; kingdom Metazoa; phylum Chordata; class Mammalia; order Primates; family Galagidae; genus Galago; species Galago senegalensis. Next base: position 5,025 of record CAUYTI010089509.1, read on the forward strand.
ATCTTTATATCTCAACAAAGGTGGCAACATACTAAATACACTGGTTTATTTTGCTGTCCTCCCTCCTGAATGAACGTCCACAAACTACCTTCTTTTTTTTTTTTGGAAGTTTTTGACAGGGGCCCGGTTTGAATCTGCCACCTCCCGTATATGAGGCCCGCGCCCTACTCCTTTGAGCCACAGGCGCCACCACAAACTACCTTTTATAAGCCTCTCCTTTTTGGATTCCTCCAGTGCTTTGTCCCTTGTTCTCTCACTTTCCTCTGACATTCAGGACAGTACCACTTGCCCTTTGGTGACAGTGAGGCCCACCCGCGACAAGTGGAAGCGCTTAGGGGGGCACTCGTGCTCGTCGCAGCCGGTCATCTCTCCGCAGGAGACCCGGGTCTTGGGGTCGATGGGCAGGTCTGCAGCGAGGTGGGGAGGGCGGCTTCCCTCTCTGCTTTGGCCTCGGGGCGTTTCTTTTTCTTTGAGGTTTTTGCCTTGTTCTTGGGTGTTCCTGAGATGATGTCCTGGTCGTGATGATTAGATGCATTCTCCCAAATCTAGCGCGCTGTCCCCACGATGTCTTGTCTGGCCTTTCCGCCTGCGGGGCCGCCTCGCCGGCTCTGCCACCGTTGCCGGAGCGGCCGCTCACCTCCTGGTGCGCCTCCAGGGTTCCAGGTGACTGTGCCCCGGCCTGGTCCGGTCTCCACCAGCTCCACATCGGACTGACCACCTGGATCCTCGCGTGGCCGGCTCGGGACTGCGGCTCTGGGCCCTCTGCATGCCGTGTGGCACCCGCCTCGCCTACCCACTGGAACTTCTCAGAATGCTCTTCCAGCTCCTTCAGGACCGCTGGGTACCAGGCGTCCATCTCCCGCATCAGCCAGGCGTTCCTCTCAGCAGGGAGACCCAGCACCCGGGCAGAGCTCCTTCTGCAGGAGGAGGCTTCCTGGCCTTCTGGACTAGCAGGAAGATGCGCCCCTGGAATCCCAGCTCATTCACCCTGAAGGAGGACTTTGCCCCTGGGGTGTGTCCAGCCTCTGGCGGATGCCCCTCTTCCTCCTCGGGGTCGGGCGGGCGCGACGGGCGCTGTCTCCCTGCCGGGGTGTTAGCCTAGAAGCCGCGCAGGAGGCTAAGCGCGCCCTGCTTCCCTCCGCCCGCCCAGACTGGGCTCAGCTACTCTGGGTTCAGAAATATTCTGGTATGCCTCTCCTAAAAAAGGACATCCTCGGCTCGGCGCCTGTGGCTCAAGTGGCTAAGTAGCCACATACACCTAAGGTGGTGGGTTTGAATCCAGCCCAGGCCCACCAAACAACAATGATGGCTGCAACGAAAAAATGTCCAGGCGTTGTGGCAGGCGCCTGTGGTCCCAGCTACTTGGGAGGCTGAGGCAGGAGACTCGCTTGAGCCCAGGAGTTGGAGGTTGCTGTGAACTGTGATGCCACAGCACTCTACCCAGGGGGACATCTTGAGTCTCTGTCTCAAAAAAAAAAAAAAAATGACGTCCTCGCTGATACTATTATCACATCTAAAAAATTACCAGTAATTGGCCAGGTGCGGTGGCTCACACCTGTAATCCCAGCACTTTGAGGTGGGTGGATTGCCTGAGCTCAGGAGTTGGAGACCAGCCTGAGCAAGAGCAAAACCCCATCTCAACCTAAAATAGAGAACTAGCCAGGAATGGCAGGCGGCGCCATCCCAGCCACTTGGGAGGCTGAGGCAAGAGGATTGGTTGATCCCAAGAATTTAAGGCTGTTGTGAGCTCTGATGCCAGGTCGCTCAACTCAGGATAACAGAGTAAGACTGTCTCAAATAATAATAATAATAACAACAACAGTGATCCCCTAACATCATCTAATATCTAGTCCACATTAAATTTTTATGATTCTCCACAAATATTATTTATAGCTTTTTAAAAATTTATAGAACCAGGATTCTATCCAAGGTTGTTCATTTGAATAGTATGTTTCTTTAGCCTCTTAACTTAGAACAGTCCTATCTTTTGTTTCTACAAACTTAATTTTTGGAAGAAACCAAAACCTAGGAGTGGAAGAAACCAAACCTAGCAGTGTTCTTGTCCAACATTCTGAACTTTTATGTTTCCCCAAAGAGTCATTGAATTTGTCCCAGGTAACCTCACCCTTAATGTTCCAAACTTATTAATCAAGCCCAATCTGAGAATATTCTTACCATCTCCATCACTACCATGGGGTCCCTCAAAGAAGTCTTTAAGGTTCATATTAATACACAGAAGATCAGTCAGACTGCTTCACAGTCAAATGCAGTCTTCTCGGAAGACTAGAGACTATCTATCGCCTACCAGAAGCTGGTGGCCTCCTAATGAGCCGTGGTGCTGCCACAGCTAAATACAGGTGGAACAAGGATGGTGAGTGATAAATAAAAAAAATGAATATGTCACTGTCAGCTGACATGGACAGTATAGGAATTCCACATTTAAGAAGCTATTTCAGTGTCTGGGTGTAGTGGCTCACACCTGTACTCCTAGTGTACTGGGAGGCTGAGGCAGGCAGATCACCTGAGCTCACAAGTTCGAGACCAGCCTGAGCAAGAGCAAGACCCCATTTCTTAAAAAATAGTCGGGCATTGTATCAGGCACCTGTAGTCCCAGCTACTTGGGAGGCTGAGGCAAGATAATTGCCTAAGCCCAAGAGTTTGAGGTTGCTGTGAGCTCTGATGCCATGGCACTCTTCCGAAGGTGACAAAGTAAGACTCTGTCTCAAAAAAAAAAAAAAAGAAGAAGAAGAAGAAGAAGCTTTTTCACCTGATAAAAGAAAAGGAAGCAATTCTAAACAAAGGCTTTTGAAAGTATTTTATGCCTAAGGGAGATTTTACGGGTAATGACACTTACCTTCCCGAAAGGTGTTGTGTTTGGAGGGTTTCATGCATGGTCTAAGCGCATGGGTTTATCTTGTTGTGCCACCTGTTCAGTACAAGATCTGCCTGGGAGCAGGTGAAGATATGAGTCAGCAGAGTGGTCTACTTTAGCCAGGGTAAAATACTTGTTTATTTAACATGTTTGTATGATGAACAGAAAATTTTCATCTGTTTCTTGGAGTGAGGGAAAAATAGAATTGGAATAATTTTTTCCCAATTCTCTATTACTGCTTTTCTCAATGTCTGCCATTTTGTGCAATATTATGTATCTCAATTATAAAAAGTAGACACTATCACCACAGTAGTTTGATAAATGATGAAGGCTGTAAAACTCACTATAAACTTAAGTTTACCCTGTTTGGTTAAGCTAACTGAAAATCAAAGTAGAGTCATCCTCTATGAAGATTTCTGTATTTTATTACATTTGTAAAATCCTGAAACAGTTAAGTCAAGCTCAGTTCTCAAAATTAATTACATTGTTGTTGAGACTGTCAGAACAGATTTTCTGACTGTATATTACATAAGAAAGAAGCAGTTTTATATGGTGACCTAAACATTCCCTATTTAGCCATTATGATAGTTGGTCCTCTGGCTTCTTAGAAAGAGCAGAGAAGAAAAGGAAAAGGGGGAGATAGTATGGGCGTTTCCAGATGTTTCATTCTCTCAGAACAAATAGCATTCAGATCTTTGAGGAAGTAGCTAAAAACCCTTTTAATTTTGCTCACCCAGTATCAAGAACTTTCCAGAAGCTTATGAAAAACAAATACACTCCTGAAGGATCAAGATTTTATTGGTCCAGCTGAAGGAAGTAGGATGGATTGGCTGACCCACAGGAGGGCTGACCCTTCTCTGTCCAAACTGATACAGAGGTGAAGCACAGTGGATGAAAGAGTGAACAGGAGATTCTAGTTTCCCATTTATTGACAGACTTCTTGAAGTGAGAGCCTGAAGATCTTAAAAGTGATTTGAATCATTCTCTTTTTTTTTTTTTTTGAGATAGATCCTCAAGCTATCCCCCTGGGTAGAGTGCTATGGCATCCCAGCTCACAGCAACCTCCAACTCCTGGGCTCAAGCAAGTCTCCTGCCTCAGCTTCCCAAGTAGCTGGGACCACAGGTGCCTGCCACAATGCCTATTTTTTGGTTGCAGCTGTCATTGTTGTTTTGGCAAGCCTGGGCTGGATTTGAACCCACCACCTTAGGTGTATGTGGCTGGCACCTTACCACTTGAGCCACAGGTGCTGAGCCAAATCATTCTCTTATATTCCACTCCATCCTAAACCTTACGTTATTTTATTAGGTTCTGGGAAGTACTTTTTTTTTAAAATTAAATCATTGCTGTGTACATTAATGCAATCATGGGGTACAATGTGCTGGCTTTATATATAATCTGAAATATTTTCATCAAACGGGTTAATATAGCCTTTATGGCATTTTCTTAGTTATTATGTTAAGACATTTATATTCTAAATTTAGTAAATTTCACATGTACCCTCATAAGGTGAACTGTAGGTGTGGTCCCACCAATTACCCTCCCTCCACACATCCCCCCCCTTCTCCTTTCCCCATATTCTTGGGCTCCTTTCACTCTTTGTAGATGATATGACTGTATATCTGGAAAACATCAGGGATTCTACTATAAAACTCTTAGAAGTGATCAAGGAATACAGCAGCATCTCAGTTTACAAAATCAACACTCATAAATGGGTAGCTTTTATATATACCAACAATAGTCAAGCTGAAAAAACAGTCAAGGACTCTATTCCATTCATAGTAGTGCCAAAGAAGATGAAATATTTGGGAGTTTACCTAACAAAAGATGAGAAAGATCTCTATAAAGAGAACTATGAAACTCTAAGAAAATAAATAGCTGAAAATGTTAACAAATGGAAAAACATACCATGCTCATGGCTGGGAAGAGTCAACATTGTTAAAATGTCCATACTACCCAAAGCAATATACAATTTTAATGCAATTCCTATTAAAGTTCCACTGTCATACTTTAAAGATCTCAAAAAAAAATAATACTTCATTTTATATGGAATCAGAAAAAACCTCGAATAGCCAAGACATTACTCAGAAATAAAAACAAAACAGGAGGAATCATGCTACCAGACATCAGACTATATTATAAATTGATACTGATCAAAACAGCATGGTACTGGCACAAAAACAGAGGGGTAGATCTATGGAACAGAATAGAGAACCAAGAGATGAACCCAGCTACTTACCGTTATTTGATCTTTGACAAGCCAATTAAAAACATTGAGTGTGGAAAAGATTCCCTACTTAACAAATGGTGCTGGGTGAACTGGCTGGCGACCTGTTAAAGAATAAAACTGGACCCATACCTTTCACCATTAACTAAGATAGACACTCACTGGTTTAAAGATCTAAACTTAAGACATGAAGCTATAAAAATACTAGAAGAAAGTGCAGGGAAAACTCTTGAAGAAATCGGCCTGGGTGAATATTTTACGAGGAGGACTCCCCGGGCAATTGAAGCAGCATCAAAAATACACTACTGAGGCTTGGCACCTGTGGCTCAAGTGGCTAAGGCACCAGCCACATACACCTAAGATGGCGGGTTCAAATCCAGCCCGGACCCGCCAAACAACAATGATGGCTGCAACCAAAAAATTGCCTGGCATTGTGGCGGGCACCTGTGGTCCCAGCTACCTGGGAGGTGGAGGCCGGAGACTCGCTTGAGCCCAGGAGTTGGAGGTTGCTGTGAGCTGTGATGCCATGGTACTCTACCCAGGGGGACAGCTTGAGGCTCTGTCTCAAAAAAAAAAAAGACTGTGAGATCTTGGAGATATGGAACAGTGAGATGAAC
>CAUYTI010089512.1:0-30816 GCA_963575145.1 Galago senegalensis
CTGGGACTACAGGCACCCGCCACAATGCCTGGCCATTTTTTTAGTTGCAGCCGTCATTGTTGTTTGGCGGGCCCGGGCTGGGGATTCAAACCCGCCACCTTAGGTGTATGTGGCTGGCGCCTTAGCCACTTGAGCCACAGGTGCTGAGCCAAGTATTTAAATTGTTGAGAGAAAAATTTACCAACTGGAATTCTGTATCCTGTGACATTCTCTTTAAAGGTGAAGAAGAAATAAAGACTCTTAAGACCAAAATTGAGAGAATTTGCCAGTAGGCCTACATTGCAAGGAATGTAAAAAGAAGTTCTTCAAAGAAAAAGAAAATCATATAGGTCAGAAAAGAAGGAAGAGCAATAGAGAAGGAATAAGTGAAGGTAAACATGAAAACTTTTTTTTTAAAATTCTGAATTGATTTGACAGGTAAGAGATTATTCAGAATAATGATGGCAAAAATTTATTCAATGATTATAGTTTACATATAAATGAAATGAATGACAGTAATGATACAAGGGACTGGAGGGTAGATTTAGGGATATTTTGTTATTATAAAATATTTGCACTACCTGTGAAGTGGTATAGTGCTATTTGGAAGTGGACTTGGATTAGTTATAAATGCATATTGTGAATTCTAAGGCACCTACCAAAAAAAGTAAAAACAGAAGTACAATTGAAGGCTAGGCACAGTAGCTGAAGCTTGTGTTCCTAGCACCCTGGGAAATTGAGGTGAGAGGATCACTTGAGGTCAGGAGTTCTAGACCAGCCTGGGTTAGTCTGAGACCCTGTCTCTACAAGAAACAGAAAAAATTAACCAGTCATAGTATTAGGAGCCTGTAGTCCCAGTTACTTGGGAAGCTGAGGTAGGAGGATAGCTTGAATTCAGGAGTGTGAGGTTCCAGGGAGTTATAGTCATGCCACTGTACTTTATCCTGGGCCACAGAGTAAGACCCTGTCTCAAAATAAATAAATTAATAAATTACAATTGATATGTTAAGAAAGGAAGAAGAGAAACTGGAATCATAATAATAAATAACATCACCCTCTACTTCTATGGACTTCATGGTTTACAGAGCATTTATATGTATGTGTGTGTGTGCGTATATGTATATACATATACATATAATACTCTCAACAATGTTGCAAGATACATGTTATTATTTTTTTTTAAAAGGTTCATTCTGAGATTCTTGCCTAAGGTTAAAAAGTTAGTAAGTGAAAGTATGATGATTTCTGCGCATTTTAGGCCTCTGCTCCTATTACTAAACCATACTACCTAGAATAAATTATTCTTTTTTTTTTTTTTTTGAGACAGAGTCTCACTTTGTTGACCTTGATAGAGTACTGTGGCAGCATAGCTCACAGGAACCTCAAACTCCTGGGCTCGAGTGATCTCTTTCCTCAGTTTTACTGTTTTTTTAGTAGAGGCAGGGTCTCACTCTTGCTCAGGCTGGTCTCAAACTCCTGAGCTCAAGCAATTCACCCACCTTGGCTTTCCCAGAGTGCTAAGATTACAGGCATGATCCACTTTGCCTGGCCAAATAAATTATTCTTTATTCTACTGGAAATCACATGTTTGATAGTATTAGGGAGCACAAGTTTGCTTTGTTTGAAGTACAGTGACTTACGAATTCTGGAGTCAGAAAATTTTGAATTCGAATTCCAGCTCCATCACTCGTCAGCTGTGTAATGTGAGAATAACTTATCCCTTCTGTGACTCAGTTTCATTTGTAAAATGGGGATAATAATAAAATTGCCATTGACTTTAAAAGATTGCTTTGAAGATGAGATAATTACACATTTAAAGCAGAGTGCCTAGCATATTGTAAGCAATCAATAAGTGGTAGCTAATTACTATTGAGGATAAATAAAGCCAAAATAAAAACAAATTTTAAAAAACCTCATTGCATTTCCATAATGAGGAAGTAATGATTCAGCCTCCAGGCTTTCCAAAACAGGAAGGGTGTCTGTGTCCATTCCTGTTTAGTTGTGTAGCATCTCACATATTACTTAACAAGCATTGGCTTCTCTGTAATTTGGGAACTGGAAAGAACTTGAAGGTCATCTATTTCAAACTTCTCATTTTGTAGTCAAGGAAACTGAGGCTGGGAGGGGTTGAATGAATTACTTCATGGTTATAGCCCTAGCACCTTTCCTGTTACAGCTGGTAAAGAATAGTAAGAAAAAAAACAAAGTATAGAAAAACATCCAGGTTCCAGAAGGGTCATAAGGGCAAACAAATATCATTCATCTAGCTAGCAAATAAGAAATGTATCTCAAATGATGATTTTCTTAATTCACTATTCTTTAAATCCATTTTGCCAATTTATGCTTACTTTTATATTGGGTGTGCATTAGAATAAAATTAGGAAATTAGTAAATCTTTTCCATGAAGTCTTTGCAAATCTGACCAATACTTTTTTTTCTCTGTGGGACAGCATGAATGCAGCCTCTCACTACCACAAATTATGCAGTTGAGTTTCCCACTTTTGGGGAAATCGCAGGGGTCAGCACATTGGGAGGGCAAAGGATAAGCTTGATCCTTTCTTGATCACTGTGTCTCCATTGCCGGGGAAGTATCACTGATTCATTTTTACAATCATTAATGATAAACATAGTCTTTCTTGTCCTTAATCTGAAAGTATACAGAGGGTGCCAAAAATGTATGCACATTTTAAGAAAGGAAAAAACTGTATTAAATTTGGAATACTCAACACATACCAATAATAAAAGATGACTACAAGTCATATTTGACTTCTGCACTTACAAGGGGTATTCAAAGTGGTTACCATCAGCACATTATTTAGCAGACTTCTGTGGTGTATAAACTGTTCCAACAACATACCAGAAGCAGGACTTGCTGCGTGAGCGAACTCTTGGATATTCCCATGTGCACATCACACATAGTACCACGTGTCTCAATCTTACTGTGAAGGCATGCAGTTGTTAGGCCCATTGGGGTTCTGTTGCATACTCTTGTCTCCACTCTCCTTGTATTTCCACAATGTTCTTGAATTTCAAATACCACTTCAATATGGTCTTGTGATACTTGGCACTCACTTCTGGAGGGACAACCATGCTTCTGCCATTTTGACTATCCTGCCTATCGCATGATGATGCTAGCATTTATTTAAGTCTATTTTTGAGCAAATGTCACACTACACATTGCCACCATAATCCAATTCAACTTCAGAAAAATACACATAAATAACATTGCTCAAACTTTGTGTGTGTACACATATATTTTGGTACCCCTGGTATTTTGCATAAAAGTGAGTCAAATGCAGGGATACACCCAAATGAACCAACCACCCAAATAGATTGGACCTGCCCAAATAGAATGTGCCCACCCTACCTTTCTGACCCCTTAAATCCCCATCTACCTTAACCCACTTGCTGACTTCCTTCTCAAGCTCAGCTCACCCACACACAGGTGGAATAAAGGCTGATGTTGCCCACACAGAACCTGGACTCCGTTTCCTTTCATCCACATTTTGGAATAATCTTTTCTGTCTTTGCCCTCTCAAAAAGTAATTTTTAAAGCAGGTATAATTTTTTAAAAAATAGTTTTTCAAACCTGAGAGATGACAGTTTGACTTTTTCTACCTTGCCTCTCTCTGGTTTCAGTTTTCTAAGAATGAATCAAAATGAAAAGAATACATATGAGATGTTAGTATGGTGGGTAAGCTAAGCTAGAGCTGCTAAGGATTTCAAAGAGATGTCAAAAACAATTTTTTTTTGTTAGAGAAACGTTAAGTGGACAACAAAAGACATTTTCAAAATAGTAAATAAACTGAGCGCTATCTTTCGTAAAAATGCACATATAGGTAGGTTTATGTGTATACCCAATGTGTACACCCTGGAAATTCACCTCAAATACTAAAACTGATTTTTTTTTTCTGGGTCTTCACATTTCATGGGATTTTCATTTCCATTTACTTATCTGTATTTTATTTTCTTCCTTCCTTTCTTTTTTTTTTTTTTTTAAGAGACAGAGTCTTACTTTGTCGCCCAGGGTAGAGTACTATGGCATCACAGCTCACAGCAACCTCCAGCTCTTGGGCTTAGGTGATTCTCTTGCCTCAGCCTCCTGAGTAGCTGGGACCACAGGCACCCACCACAATGCCCAGCTATTTTTTTGCTGCAGTTTGGCTGGGGCCGGGTTCAAACGGGCCACCCTTGGTATATGTGGCTGGCGCCCTACTCAATGAGCCACAGGTGCCGCCCTACTTATTTGTATTTTCTAATTTTCCTACAATGAGTATGTATTTTGGTCAAATAAACATTGGTCTTTTTTTGTTTAATGTTTAAATTTTACAGAGTCAAATTTGGCGTAGAGGAGAAGAACAGAGCAAAGTCCAGAACGATTGTAAATGAAAGCTTTTCCAAGTTGAACAACAGGTTGGGGGCAGGAGTCCATTTGATACTGGAGTAGGTTTTAGTTTGTGTGTCTATGTGTCAGTTCTTTTTTGTTGTATGGTGAAAATGCAATTACAGAAAAATAATTTGCAGTTACTCTGAAAAACTGCATTTCCCCCCTCTTATTTCTAGAGATCCTCTTCTGAGAATTCAAGGTTTAGACATAAATCAATTATGCACTGGGTAAAAAGGGGCAATACAGAGTAAAGAAAGAACATAAAAATCTTTGCCCTTACAAATACTAGTTTTCTCTCTCTTCTCAGCTAACTTTGAAGCCTCTTCTCCTTTATTTATTCTCTTTCCTTTAACAAAGACATAAGGCAACTTTTGTCTATGCTGATTAAGTCATGGGAGAGGAAAAAGAAGTCAACCCAGATCTGGAGGCTAACAATGTAGTTGAGTGAATAAGGCACATGTTGGAAAAGTTAGCTAAAAATATGGGGCACTATGCGCTCAGATATTAAATTACTTGCACAGAGAAGTCCTATAGTTGTTAAAGGGGGGCCTGGTAACTTTACTGGTCACAGTCTAGATCAGCAGTTCTCAACCTGTGGGTCGTGACCCCTTTGTAACAATGAAAATACATCCTGCATATCAGATATTTACATTACAATTCATAACAGTAGCAAAATTACAGTTATGAAGTAGCAACGAAAATAAATTTTATGGTTGGAGGTCACCACAACATGAGGAACTGTATAAAAGGGTCATGGCATTAGGAAGGTTAAGAACCACTGGTCAAGATCAATACTGTTTCAGTGGAATTCTCCACAGTGATAAAAGTGTACTGCTTAACACACACGTGTTTATTATTTGAAATGTGGTTAGTAAAATTGAGGAACAAAATTTTTAATTTTTTTTTTTTGTACAACCATTCATACAAATTCAACAAAAGGTAAAACTATGGCAGGGAAGGTCTAAGAAACACCACCTTACAACAATGGCACTTACAAATGCAGAACTTTACGACTAGGAAATAGTCATGTTACAAACCTCACACTTCAAAGGAGAGAAAAGAAAAGAAAGGCTATGTGGGAGCATTTATTCTACTTCTTGACCATGGTGAATTTAGATCTGTGTAGAGTACAAGAGCTCATGCTGGAGCAAATCCTCCTCAGTGCAAAGGCTGAAGTTGAAATTTTAAAATCTGAGAAAAGTGAATTCTATACAGAGGAAACTTGGCAAAATATCTTACTTTGACTATAATTTGTATATGTCCTCAACATGCTCATGTAACTTCTTGACATACAAGGAAGGCTCTCAACTTCCAGTTAAACATGCTTTTAAGTGGAAGGTCTCAGCCTACTTCCTCAGATCTGGGCACATTTGTAGGTGGGTTGTGTCAATGAAGTACAGGTTAAGTTTTCTCCTACCTTAAGGAAATCAGGCAAATTGGCAACCTCAAAACAATAAAGACACTGGTATGCGTTCAAACCTTGCATAAATAATTTTTAAACAATTTGTACAAAAATAGTTCTGCATAATGTAAGATGTAACAAAACCAAACAAAAAAAAGTATCAATACGGCAGCAGATGTGGTGTGTGGTCCACTTTATGTAGACACCCAAAACCTTGGAGTTGCAAGGAAAGAGGTGTCCAAAACACCACCAAAAAACTTCCCTTTGCAAGGAAAGAGGTGTCCAAAACACCAAAAACTCTTAAGCTCACACTTCAATAAGAGAATTTCTCCAAAGTCCACCCTCCTCTCTGATGGGACTGTCTTCTTGTAAAGGCCGCCTTAGAAATGGTCCAGAAAGCAGTGTGATTATGATTCAGAAAGACCAAAGGAAAGCATCCGGCTCACTTATCCCCAAAATGGGTAGTTGAATGGCTTCTCCCTTGCAAAGACTTGCAAAATGGAATTGCTCTGTGGTCTGTTGTTTCAAGTTCCCAATGGAAAATAAAAGCCCTCCTTTCTTGTCAAGTCTTTACCCCTCCCTTGCTGTGTGCCCTCCTCCTCCCTGTCCACCCCATATTTACATACTTGTCCTGGGACTAACTGAGTTTTTGCAGAAGTTTTTCTTCCACTTGCCCAAACTGGACACTCACAGACATTTGGGCTATGAACTGCTCACAGCCTGCCTTGGTGACTTGCTTGCAGTACCTCAGGTCAATATGACAGATGTTTCCACAGCGTTTAAAGAAGGACAGGCACTGATCAGTGACCTTACTGCAGTCTGACAGGTTGATCTCAGTTAAGGAGTCTCGGGTGGTGGTGCTGACAGCAGTGAGCAGGTTGATGGACTGGTCAGTGATGTGGTTACAGTAACTCAAGTGGAGCTTGGACAGCAAGGGCATGTGGTGGATGATGAGCAGCAGGGAAGCATCTGTGATGTCCAGGCCTGCCAGGCGCAACTCCACAATGTTTCAGAGCTTGCTCTGATTGTCCATCTGACCTGGCCTATTATCTGTGGGTGGAGACAGGAGATCCCGCATCTGGGCATCCTTTAGTCCTTCCACCCACTGGACATCCAGGGTTCCAAGCAAAGGACAGCTGGAGCTACAGAGGGCTGAGACAACAATCCATGAACAGCCTGACAGCACCAAGTCTCGGAGCCCAGGCAAGCGGGTGATGAGCCAGCTCAGCTGCTTCTTGGAGATGTTGGTCCAGCTGAGGTCGAGGGAGACAGGCTGCAGCCGGATGATGCCACTCAGCATCAGGGGTATGATGGACTTGTGGTGGTTCTAGTCCATGCGTGTCCACAACCGCTTACTGCAGCACCAGCGGTTCCAGGTCCTGCAGACCTGCATGCAGACACACAGGTCTTGGTGGCTGAGGTAGCTGAAAACGGCATCCACACTTCCCTGTGCATGACATGGGCTGCCCCATTGTCCAGGGGTAGCGAGTTGGGGGGGGGCAATGGGGAGTGGCCGGATCACATGGCGCACCCTCTGGATGCATTTGGGTGGGGACACGGAGGACGGGGGCCAGGAGATGACATGGGGTGGGCTGCGTAGGCTGGGCCCCAGCTGGTGTCGCAGCTCCTGGGGCGTCCCATTGAGCCCCTTGCTGAAGCGGTGGGGTCGCTCATAGAGACCCCAGGGCCACTTGGGTTCCTCGTTCTCACTCTCAGGCTCTGACTTGATGGACTGGTGGTTCTGGTTGGCCAGGCTGCTCTCAGTTTTCTGGATCTCATGGTTGAGGTCTTTGCTCAGCTCCTTGTTGGGAAGCCGCCGTTTCAGGCACATCTTCACCTTGTTCTCCGGACACTCAGCTCCCTCGGTGGTGGGCCCAGCGGTGGGAGAGCTGGAGCGTGAGTGGTCACTCTCCCTGCTCTTGGGGGGAGCCTCAGGCAGATCATCCTCGGGTTCCTCCTTGAAGCACCAGAGGGGCTTGTTGGCCAGTGCCATCCGGTCCTCTGTGTCCTTCCAGGGCCATCGCTTTTTCCTGAAAAGCTTATCTTCTCTGCCAGGTTTTAGCTGCTGCTGGAAGTGAGTGAGACTGGCTCTCCACCAAGGGCTGAGGCTGTTGCCTAGAGGGGGCCTGGGCGGTGAAAGGTGAGAGCAGGAACCCGGGGGCGTTTGAAGCGTCGAGGCTCGCTTGCAGCCACTGAGCTCTTGGGGCTTCTTATATTTCCTCTTCCTCCTCAGGTGCACATCGTCAGACTTTCTACTTAGGATGCCGTCTGGGGGCACCTTCTTGGGGTGCTCGTCTGATCTGCGCCGGGGTGCCTCCTTACATTCACCCCTCCGCTTGGCAGGCTCCTGCCGGTCCTTGATGTCGGGGTTCATCTTCTGCTCCTTGAGCAAGGAGCTGGGCAGATTTGAGGGGTTCTTAAAGCCAGGGCCACGCTTTTGTTTCCCAGTCTTGCCGGCGTGGTTACACTTCGGACACTCCCAGCAGTTTGGAAGCTCGTTGTTGTCCATACCCTCTGACTCCTTAATCTTAAGGCATCTAGGGTGGATGATTTCATTGCAGATGGAGCACTCCATGAGCATGAGGTTAAATTTGCCTTCTTCCTCTTCCACCGTGTCTTCCTTCCCCTCCCCACCACACACCGGGCACACGGCGGTGTGGGGCAGCACTGGCGCGATGCACTGGCGCGATGTACTGCCGCATAATGCAGCTTTGCTTCATCCGCCCAGGGGCCCCAAATTTCTTCAGGTCCTTGCAGAAGTGGCACTCTCCGCACTCCGTCTGCAGGCAGGCCTTGCACTTGCGGCATCGCGTCCGGCGCCGGCGAGCTCCTGCGGTTGTCGGGTTGTCCGCCAACTTCATTGCAGAAGATGGGCCCAGCTTCCCCTTGGGCCGACCCACAGCCGGTTTCTGGTCTGGCTCCAATTCATAGGCGTCATCCTCAGCGCTCACGGACATGGCCATGGCTCATGGTGGGCCCAGGCTGGCGTGCGCTGACATGGTTGGAGCAGCGCCACTGCCGCCCGCCTGCCTGGCTCGGGTTCTGGCATGGGCTCGGAAAATTTTTAATTTATATAGCTTAAATTTTAAATAATTACATGTGGCTGGTGGCTATAGTATTAAAGAATGCAGGTCACTTGTCCTATTACTTGAAGAGAGGTTTTGAAAAACTGGGAATAAAGAAAAGTGTTGGGGTCCCACCCCGAGAGGAACGTCAGCTGAGATATGTGGAAACTGGCTGCAATCCCCTGAAGAAATATAGAGTTAGGAGCAACAGTAAAGAAAGACAAGAGACATAGAGTAGAATTAAAAGTGGGAGCTCAGGAGTCCATTGCCTGTAGTGGGATTCTGGTAATGGCCCAGAGTGTTTGCTCCACTCTGATTTTATTGTAGTCTACTTGCCCAGAGGGTAAGTTGAGGGAGGGAACAAACACATCAGCAGTTTCTTAGATTGATTATATCAGCTCCTATTGTTAGTATTATTAACCTTAAGGGTGGCCTTTAATAATCTGAAATCTGAGCCTTCTATTGGGAGAGCCTCCACTTAAGGTCATACCCACAGATTTCTATGGAGGTATTAAGCTCTGCTAGTTCTCTGTGGAGTACACCACCTCCAGCATTAATCTCCTGTGAGGGATAGGTGGGAGGGAGGCCTTTTCCTCCTATCACCACTACAGAGGATTTTCCTCTGCTATAAGGGATGTAAGCTCTTCTGCCCATATCTCAGACCTCAAGCTACTCCCTTGGTCTCTGCCCCAGGCAAATGCAAATTTCCACAATGGTATCTGCTTTGCCTGTTTAATGGGCAGGAGATGTCCTAGAAAATATATCTTTTCTTGGACATTGTCATAGCCTTTTCTATGACCATTATTCTCCTCAGAGTGCTCACAGACCCATCAGGGTGTTAGTAAGCTGTATCCCCAACAGGCCAGAATTTCAGAAAAGGCAAGAAGCTTGCTAGCAATGACTAGCTTAAATGTGAACTAGTTGGCTTTTCTTTGTTCCGACTCACTCAGCTTTTTAGTTTTCATTTTTCTAGGGGTACTTTCCTTTGCCAAGAATGAGGTCTTCGGTCCTCATTCTCCCAGCAGAAAAGCATTCCAGGAGAAGAAAAAGCACAATGAGCTATGCTCAATTCACACGGGAGAGTGTAGAAGTGTTTGTTGCTTGGATGGAGAATTGTGACTGGTGGCAAACATTGGGCAGACTGTGCAGCTGAAAGTTAGGATTTGAAGCTACAGGTAATGAGGATTCATTGATTATTTCTGATCAGTGAGTAATAATATCTCTTACCTTGCACTGGGCATTATGTTGAGTGCCTTATGTGGATTTATTTCATAACAACCCTTTAAGAAAAAAAAAGACTAAAAAAAAGAATAACAGAGCTTATCAAGGAGATCTAAGGAGAAAAGGAAGGAAAAAGCACAGATTTATCTAGGCAGCTTGTCAGTGAAAGGACTATAGGAAAAGGAAACAGCTTGAGGAGGGCTCAGTGAAAATTCCCCCACACCCACAAGTAGTACAGACCCATTCCACCTGAAAGCAGGAAGAACCTACGGGAGAGGTAGGGGGAAGATCTGGGCAAAGGAGAGCTAAAGGCAGCAGGCCCCAGTGTTGTCTTGGGAAGAAAGAGAGGACCCTTTTTCCTCTGGGTACGTGAGAACGTTCACAAAATGTATGGTGGACAGCAGTACCTTGAGAAGAGTGACAGAGGATGCTGGAGTTGGATTTTTTTTTTTTTAATCTCTGTGAAACAAGAATCAGGGCCACTTGCCAAGAAAGAGGGAGAAAGCAAAAGAGGGAGATGAAAGATCTATCTATAATAGTATCAGTTGAGGCTACTCTAATAATAACTACTTTTGCAATGTGGTCATCACCAGGCCTATTATGGGCATTTACATACACAGGGTGTCCTAAAAGTTGATAAACATTGGGAAAATGGGAAATTGTGGTAAATGTACCTCTATTTATAACATATTCACGTGTTGGCTACCTCTTTATACACACATAAAGTCTTTTCTCCCACTCATTGTGAACACATTCCAAGAAGTCTGTTATTATGCAACTTTTCCTATGTATGGAGACTTTTGGAGCACCATGTGTTATTATCTCATTTAGCTTACCTAACAATCTAGTAAAGTATTAATTCCAATTATGTCAAAATATAAAAAAGGGCAATGAGGATCAAAAAGGTTATCCACCTTGATTTAAAAAAAAAAAAAGTTTGCCTATCTCCTTTCCAAGCACTGTCCCGGGCAAAAAAACAGGCAAGGGGTCTGACTTCATGGTTTTATGGAAGTGATGCAGACAAAAATGTAAAATAAATCAGATCATTTCAGATTTTAAATGGTGTGAAAAGGATACTGAAAATGATACAATTGGTGGTGTAACAGATATAATAAATATGATAAAGCAACGGGGGAGGAAGTACGGGAAGGTAGAGGCTACATTAGTGTAGTCAGAGGAGGACCCTCAAAAAGGGCAATGAACTTAAAACTTTAGGATGCAAAAGGTAGGAGGAAGCGTTTTTCAGGTCCAGGCCAAAGAAATGGCGAGTGCTGAGACCTGAGGCAAGAACTACCTGGATTCCTTGGAGAAACGCAAAGGTTGGTACTACAGAAGATTAATGAGGAAGGGGGTCTAGGCCAAGGACGGAGGCACCACTGTGACCTGCAGGAAGAATTCAGGCGAAGGGGGCAACCCAATCCAATTCAACAGAGTAAGACTCCTAAAGGTCAAGGCTGTCCTGCTCTCCAGTGCGTGCTCTTTCCACACCACTAAGATGCCCAGCTCATGGTGCGGGGGCGAGGCGACCAGTCAGGACTGGTTCCAGGCCTAAGGGCCAAAGGGCCGCGTTCCGAGAGGGTGGGGAGTGAGATCTCTTGGGTGTCGCAAGCGTTTAAGGTAGCATTGACCAGTAGTTCTCACCGGTCCCCAGAATTGCCCCCACCTTTTAGTTCTCGTTAGCGCCCCCCAGCCCGCGGCACCACCGCCCTGCGGCGTCCTGGCTTGGTTCTCTCATTGGAGGAGGAGGATCCGTCTACCAAAAGTTTGGAATGCGACCGATGAGGAGACAAGGTAAATTATAGTTAGGGCGAAGTCTTACGGAAAACAGCGCTTTTTACTTTTGCCCTTTCTTCCTCCCACAGCTTTCCAGAAATTATTTGTTTCTCGGTAGGGTTTCAAAGTCACCCCCTCCAACAGCGAGCCTATTGGTTTGGCCCCTCAATCCGGATTGGCTGAAGGTTTACGCCTCAGCCGGGGATTGAAGGACGTTGGTTCCTTACATAAACCCCCCGCTCATTGGTTCGTTTTCCCAGCTTCTGGGCGAAGTGGTTAGGGACGGTTTCCACCCCCTTGTTTACGGAGCGCGTAGTTGTAGCGCTCTCCGAGGACTGGGGCTGTCTCCAAAGTTCCGTATTTAGCTCCTCCGACCAATTGGATCCTTGCTCCACCCTCGCCCTCTTCATTGCACGCCTTCTCCGTGGTACGGCCCATATCTTTAGAGCGGCAGCGTGTGCGAGTGCCGGTCGCGTTCTTCCTCCTGCGCTCGCCGGACTGCTCCCCCTCGAGGGCGCGCTTGGTACGGTCCGCGCCGCCTCCTTCCCTCGCTGGGGTAGCTGCCTCCCCTCCCCCCCGCCGGCCGCGCTTGGTGCCGCCCGGGAGAACCAGGTCATCGGTCGGTTCCCGTGAAAACAAAAACAATCGGTGGCGCCGCCGCGGACACCCGAACGCCGCGAGCGGGGGGCCAGGGACGTGGGACCGGGTAGGGAGAGCGTGAAGGAGCAGCGGCAACGCGCCGGGGGGCCGGGGCGCCATGGGGCAGGCGGGCACTGGCTGCGCGGGGCTCCCCCGGCGCCGTGGCTAACTCGCCCGCCGCCTCGGCTGCCTCAGCCGCTCGCGCCGCCCGCCTGGGGGACCAGGAGCAGGACGCGGCCTTGGCGGGGCCGGGGCCGAACGGCTGCGGACACCCGGGCGCCGCCGCCTCCGGCATGGATCAGTGCGTGACTGTGGAGCGCGAGCTGGAGAAGGTGCTGCACAAGTTCTCGGGCTACGGGCAGCTGTGCGAGCGCGGCCTGGAGGAGCTCATCGACTACACGGGCGGCCTCAAGCACGAGATCCTGCAGAGCCACGGTAAGGCGGCCGGGTGGGCGTGCGGGGTAGGGCCCACCGCCCCAGCGCCAGCCCCGCGGCGGGGACCCCCGTACCCATTCTCGCGGCTCGGGCCCAGCCTGATCTCCCGTCAGACCCCTGCTACTTTTCCTCATTTCACTGGTTTAACCTACATCCTGCCGCGATCTCGCTGTTAATTCAGAATGAGCGCGAACCACCTGGAAACCCGGCCGGGAGCCCGGCTAAACCCTGGGGGAGACGTCCTTCGCACCTGCAAACTGCCGCCCTCTCGGGGTGGGCGCCCCTTGTCCCCACCTGGCCCCGGAGGTCTCACGTGGTCCTCGCGGCGCGATCCTGGGGCGGGAGGTGTTCGAATTGCTTTCGGCTAAGCGATGGGGGTCAGTGCTGGAAGCTCCTTTCCTCTGCCTCGCCCCATATCCTTGCTCGGGGGACTTTCTCTCGTCGTCTTTTTTATTTTGTTAAGTCGAGTGTTATTCTTAGCCGCGGCTTAATAGAACAGCCGCTCCTGCAACTTCAAATTTTGACTGCTGTGTGGAAGCTCTTCTGAACAGCAGCAGCCCTGACATGGTTCCTAGGAAACCAACAGACTCAAATTGTTCAGCTCTCCTGGTGTAACCTCTGAGGAGACTGAAGACAGACGACCTTTCCTGAGCGAATTGTGGCACGAGTTGTTACTTGGCCTTACCTAGTTAAAATTTTCCTTTCAGAAAACAGATTTTTCTGGTAGAAGGTGTTTCACCTAGATTATTTTTTTTACTGCCCTAGGCCCTGGGAACGAGTACTTTGCCAAAGTTAATTTAACTTGTGGAGGCTGATTGAGAAGAGGTTTTGGGGTTTAATATATTTTTTATTTTTAAGGTAACGTCAAATGTTTAGTATCTTTACATTAAAATTGTCACAGTCATGATATCTTCTGGTCAAGGAGTAAAAGACTTTTATTTAATGGGTTTTATTCAAGAACTTGTGGAGGTGAGTTTCCCAACTTGTGGGCGGTACAGAAATATACATAAAAGGTTTGGTAGCCAGGGAGAAATGCAGATATTTGTAGCAGCTGAGGTGAGGGCAATGGCATTGGCCAAGCTTCTGCCCTCCATATTTTTCACACCTTGCTCTCCCAGACTGTGTTTCATTTTAGTATCATTTGAGGGTGAGTGCTTGTCATGGTAAGGGAGTGTTAACAGCTAAGTCTCATTCTGAGCTCTGCAGTCACTTTGGAACTCTGAGTAAGAAGCAAACCTGCACCAGCCTGAGCAAGACTGAGACCTACGTTTGTACTAAAAATGGGGGAGGAGGACCTAGCTGGACGTTGTGGTAGTCTGAGCTACCTGAGAGGCTGAGGCAAGAGGATGACTTCAGCCCAGGAGTTTGAGGTTGCAGTGAGCTACCACAACACATCACTCTACCCAGGGCAATAGAGTGAGATTCTCTCTTTAAAAAAGGAAAAAACAAACTTACAACCATAGCAGGTAAAATATTAATATGGAAAAACTATGTTGGGAGAATGAGATCCAAAGCTCATCCTGGAGTTCACTCTGGAGGGCTCGTGCTAAAACGCCCTGATGATTTTTTTCTCTTGAAACAAAAACTAGAAGCTGCAATGTTAGTATAGAAAAAAGGAGCAGACCTTGGTGGCTACCTGTGAAAGGAAATTTGACTTGGTGGTCATGATATAGTTGGTAGAAATAATAAAGTGGAGGTGGAATAGACTGGGATTCCTGGAAAGACTTTGATTTTGGACAGTGGAGGGGATGCAAGGAAGAAAAATAGTAGGGTCTGTCCACAACCTTGAATTTCTCTTGGAGAATGGAAGGCCAGGGTTTAGAGAAAAGAGGTCTCTTAATTGGCTATTGGGATTCAGTAATCCTTTGTACTTGAGGTTTCATAGGGTTGTTAAAACAAACTGGATTACTGGGGGTTAAGAAGAAGGATAAGCAAACTGACATAATAAGGAAACCCAAGGCTGCTCCTTTAAGGTGGTGGAAGGTATTGTTCCCCTTCCCCTAAGGAAATCTTTGTCTTGTTAGAGGCTAAAAGGAGTGAACCAGTGGGAGAAAAGAATGAATGAAGTACCTAGACTTAGAGAGGTGGAAAGAACATTTTCTTTTTAGGGACCATGTCAAAGATTGAAGGGTTGTATAGGCAGGGTTCACTTGAAACCAAAAAGAAGGGAAGTAAAGTGCATTTTATCTGTAAGCGAGAGAATATTAATTGAAGGAGGATGTGACAGTAACCTTTGTTTTAGGGAATTTAAGGCCAGTCTCCGATGAATAAAATTGTAAGGAGTTAGCAAAGCTGGAATTTTAGATGACTTTGCTTGGTATCAGGAAAGTTTTCTAGAAATATGTGATCTGAGAGGAATTAACCATATAGTATACTATCCTGTTAAAATAGTCTAACTTGGTTAGTTATATGTGTTCCTTTCTCAGCCTTTTAATTTTTTTTTTCTTTTGAGATAGATTCTCTATGTTCAGGCTTGAGTGCCATGGCATTAGCCTAGCTTAAAGCAACCTTAAACTCCTGAGTTCCAGTACTCCTCCTCTCTCAGCCTTCTGAGTAGTTGGGCCAGGAAGGCTCTTGCTAAAATGCCTGGCTGATTTTTTTTCCATTTTTAGTAGACATGGAGTCGCATTCTTGCTCAGGCTGGTGTTGAACTCCTGAGCTCAAGGAATCTTCATGCCTCAGCCTCCCAGAGTGGTAGAATTACAGGTGTGAGCCACTGCCTCATTCCAGCCTTGTAATCTTTACCCTCTTATCTTCCAGATTGCCAGTCTTATTTCCTTTAATTTCATAATAATATAGTTAAATGATTGAAGGTAGTTATAAACAGTGACAGAAGATAAATACCACAAGTGCCAGTTCTAGTTTCCAAAATCAACTGTATCTTCTTTTTTTATGTGTTCTTTTGTGTGAAGGTAAACCTGCTTTGATATCTGGGTTATGGTATTTTTCAGAGTGGATAATTTCTAAATTAAAATTCTCTGTAGGCGATGTGGTGGGGATATATATATATATATATATATAGAAATTTTTTTTAAAGACAGAGTTTTACTTTATCGCTCTCGGTAGAGAGCTGTGGCATCACAGCTCACAGTAACCTCCAACTCCTGGGCTTAGGTCATTCTCTTGCCTCAGCCTCCTGAGTAGCTGGGACTACAGGCTCCCACCACAGCGTCTGGCTACTTTTTTTGTTGCAGTTTCGCCGGGGCTGGGTTCAAACTGGGTTCAGTATATGGGCCCGGCACACTACTCACTGAGCCACAGGCGCTGCCCTGATGTGGTGGATATTACATTAAACCTTAAATATATTTTTCTCAAGGTATGTCTACTAAAAACTAAGTTTGGAATTCTATTATCAAGTTTAAAGAGAAATTTTCAGGGTTTCTGAATGCACCTGTCTGGGCAAGTGATTTAGTGGGCTCCTGTGGATAGAAAGACTTTAATTGGGACCCTCTGTTAGGGCTTTGGATCTCGCTGTCCCAGCTTATGTGTGGTAATATTCTTGAAAGAATGTATGAATAAAGAAGAATCTTAGGGACTATATAGATCTCACAGGTCTTATATAGAACACACCATTGCATCATACTGGTGAGTGACTGCCTGCTTTAAAGCATCCTTTAGGTGTAAAATTTATGTTTACATTTTTTTCTCTCTGAAGTTGTGAATAAGTATAAAAATATAAAAAGGTATTCCTTTCCTCATGCTGATGGACTTGGTTACAGGTAGATTAAATGGCAGAGGACAAACTAATCCACCATGTATGAGTGACCATCTAATACTACCTTCATACCCCCAAAAGTAAATACATGAAGAAATTGGTATTTATAAAGAGATGATTATTGATAAGAGAAGTTTTATATGAAAGAATTCCAGGCTATACAGAGGCAATTTAGAGCAGCTGAAAAATTTTAGGGTTCATTACTGTAGGACCATTTCTAGGCTGACTGCCGCCATATTAATCCCATAGGGTAGTATCCCGAAATAAGGGCGGTGAGAGCAATGGGCTTAAACTCCCTTTACCTATGATCAGTTTCTATCACAGACTATCTTCTGTAGTTTGAGCAGTGTTGTTTTTGTGACATGTAGTCTAACTTTGTCTTGAAAGAAGATTGATACGTCTATATTGAAAAGTCTTATCTGCTTAATCACAAGCATCCTTATCGTTTTGTTCAGCTGGTTGCAGTAGACATCTGTTATAATTGATTGACCTGGTTTCATGAAGTTGTAGTGGATAATACCAGCACTGGACCACCAAACAGATGCCATTAGCTTTTTTTTGATGAATATTCAGTTTTGGATTGTGTTTCAGCACTTGATATTTATCCAGCCATCATGCTGAACAAACACTTGCGGTTGTATAAAATAATCCATTTTTCATCACAGATAACAGTATGGTATAGAAATAGTTTCTATTTTGTGACAGCAAAGGCAAGCTTCAAGACATTTTCTCTTCTGACACTTGTTTAATTTATGTACAACCCATCTATCCAGTTTCTTTACCTTGCCAATTTGTTTCAAATGATCTAATATTGTTGGAATAATAACTTCAAACCTTGCTGCCAATTCACGTGTGGGTTGAGATGGTTTCACTTCCACTACAGCTTTCAGGTCATCATTATCTCCCATGGTCTCAGGTTGCCCACATGGCTCATTTTTAAGATTAAAAGTGAAAACCTAATAAACACATGTTTATGTAAAAAAAAAAAAAAAGATTAAAATCACCAGAATGGGTTGGAAGTGGTGACTCACACCTGTAGTCCTAGCACTCTAGGTAGGATGGATTTGCTTGAGCTCAGGAGTTCAAGACCAGCCTGAGTAGGAGTGAGACCCCATCTCTACGAAAAATAGAAAAATCAACTGGGTGTTGTAATGGATGCCTGTAGTCCCAGCTACTCAGGAGACTGAGGCAGGAAGATCGCTTAAACCAAGGAGTTTGAGGTTGTTGTTAATTAGGCTCACACCATGCCACTGTAGCTTGGGCAACAGAGTAAGACTCTATCTGAACAAAAAAAGAACGAAAGTCACCAGAATGTGACTTCTCAAACTGTTGATGTACTGTGCATTCATTAGCTACATCTGCCCCAAACACTTAGTTGATATTTCAGACTGTACTGCATTGGTTCCAGGACAGAACTTATATTCAAAAATAACGTGGATTGGCTCGGCACCTGAAGCTCAAGTGGCTAAGGCCCCAGCCAAATACACCTAAGGTGGTGGGTTCAAATCCAGCCCGGGCTGCCAAACAACAATGATGGCTGCAACCAAAAAAAAAAAAAAATAGCCAGGTGTTGTGGCGGGTGCCTGTGGTCCCAGCTACTTGGGAGGCGGAGGCAGGAGACTCGCTTGAGCCCAGGAGTTGGAGGTTGCTGTGAGCTGTGATGCCACAACACTCTACCCAGGGGGACAGCTTGAGGCTCTGTCTCAAAAAAAAAAAAAAAAAAGTGGATTTTTGACTTATCCATGGTTCACAAAACTTGCTCTAAAAAAAAATTTGAAAGATAATCACAAACCAAAATGTGCATTTGAAAGAATGAGGATATACCTTCTCAATAAAAATATTTTAGGTGATGAGAATAAAAGGATAGTATTGGTGTTTCCATTTGGGTTTAGAAGTGGATTTAACTTTGTTAGCTGTAGGCTTACTTGGGAGATAATTTTTATTTGGCACCTTATTCATTTAGATTGATATATTATTGAGTGTTTGGGTTTCAGGTGACGTAATAGTTTTAATTAAAATTGGAATGTGTTGACACATAACAAGATAGACTAAAATTAGGCCTGGGTGGCGCCAGGGCTATAGAAGATGTCATCAGGACCTGTTGTGTTCTCTGCCTCTTTCAGTTGTGCTTTCTGTGGTTGGCTTCATTCTCAGGAGAGTTTTCTCTACATGGAGGTGAAGCTGGCCAGTGGAGCTCAAAAGATAGGAACATGGTCCTTTTCAATTTTATAACAATGTTTCCAAAGAGTATCTGTATTAATTTTATTTGGGGGCCTCACCCTGAATCAGTAAGGGGAGCCAGGGCATGGAATCCTCTGGCTGTCTTTAGCTGTTCTCACCAAGCATCATATGTATGGCTAATATGATCCACTGTTAAGCAGTTCCAGAAAGGGACACTTACACCCAGATAGCAGTAATAAATGTTATAGTTAAAGAGCTATGTGTTGCATCAGTAAAATGTTCTGTTTTCCTGACTGGCCCAACCTTTATTTCTCAGCATTTGCTTTGCTTCCTAACTAGAATGTTCTAATGTTTGTATAATTCGAATACTGAGTTAGTATAACTTGATCTATAGACTAGAGAATACAACTTGGTTCATGTTACTTGAACTTGTTTAAAACTAAAACTACTTAAATGCTTGACATAAGAAAATCATTTTCCTAAGGTTATTTTATCCCTTAAGTAATTTTGAACTTTGGATAATAACACTGATGAGGAGAAATTTGCGAGCACTTCAGTGATGCTGTCCTGCTAGAGCTGATGGGGATATTTCTGTTGTCTTCATGTCTTAGTCTCTGAGATGTGAGAATGGTGAAAGTGGTGTTTTAGTAAACTCTGCACTTCAGGTATTAAAACTGATTTTTTTTTTTTTAATTTGGGGCCTTGTTGTTTCATCTGTAAAGCTTCTGGGGACTTTGAAAATGACCTCCTAATGGAGTTTACGGAGACTTGTGGAGGGCCCTGGCCCTGAACTTGGAGTCCCATGATATGTCCAAAGTTTAGATACCAAGGAAATGCCATTTCTTTGAAAGCTCCAGGAGTTTGTAGAAGAGTGGTAGAAACTTCTGGACCTTCTTAGTGTAGATGTTAGCCTAACACTTCAAAGAACAGAGACTGGCCTATCTGGCTGGACTCAAGGATATTAGAAAAATATAGTAGGCTTTCTCCTTGTTTGGGGTTGGTGATTGTATGGCTGAGATCAAAATGTTTGTTTGAGAACATTGGGGAGGTTGTAAGCCTTTATCACTAAATCTTTGTTAAGATTGAGGCCTGGATGGTGATTTCTTCTCTTACAGGCTATGTGTTATCTCATGGGTTTGCTATACTTGTGAAATTCATATAAATTTTAATTCATCTTACTGTTATATGGAGACATTTGGCAGGAGATGAAGAGAGACTTCTTTTAAAAGAAACCTTATATGTGGAACTGGTCCTCTAGGAACTTGGAGGCTAGTTGAGAAGATATGATGAGTCTGCACTTGGGGAATAGTGTACCAAATTTTGTCCTTGGGCTCAGGAGATCTGGGTTTTGAGTCCCTGCTCTGTCAATTTACTGGATCTACAATCTTGTTTAGCTTGTTTTTCCTTCAGTAAATTGAGGGAATGAAATAGATAACAGATGTGAACCAGCTTTGAAAACTGTAAAATAGGGTATACTTGGTATTTATAAAGTCTGTACCTTTAAACAGTGTTAAGCACTGTTTGCATTGAGACATTTTTACTAATATTTAGGTGTTTTTATACTGGTTTATATAAATATTCTTTGCCTAGTGATCTACTTAAGGAATACTGTCACTGTAAGGACTACTGAAAAGGTATTACTAACAGTATTCAAGGAACTTAAGTTAGTTGGAGAGACCAGACTTAACATTTGAGAGGGGAAGAAACCAAGGGGGCTAGCACAGTATATAACAGTGCTTCTGGTTGGTATAAACGCTGGTAATTCACAGAACTGGGCTGAGCCCTTAGAAACATCCACATGGGGGAGGGGGCGGTTAATTTCACTGAACTTTAGATCACCTAAACAATGGTTCTCATCCTCTAAGAACTTTGTATCTAGTTTTTAACAAACACAAAAACAATACCCAGTAATACAAAGTTATATATATATATAGGCCAAATGCTGGATGAGTGTATAATTAAGATAAATATGAGGATACAAATGATTAGATTACATTGTTTGTATTCCTAAGGTAAAGTTCAAGTTATAGTTGAGCCCTTCTTCACAGGGAATGTTCTGAATACATTTACATTGTGCACATTAGGTGAGAGCTTACCAATCCCCCATACAAGAAGGGGTAGGATTTGAAATAGGGAGAGGGACTCTTCTCACGTGTGGTTTTTTACCAGAGATTGTATATGGGTAGTAGACAGAATGGAGCACCTGGAGAGGAGAATGGCAAGAAGAGGTGTAGAGGAGAGGGGAAGGACTAGGTTGAGCGGAAATGGGATAAAAACAGTGAAATTACATTGGATCGGGTTTTATAAAGCCATGGAGACCTGGGGAAAGTAGATTGGGAAGACACTAAATTACTTTGGGGTGGGGTAGGGACATTTTGAATAGCGAGGGGACAGGGCATAATCTGAGACCAGTTGTCAGCAGTATTTAGGTTGGTTTGGAGTTGGGAGTGAGGGAGATGGGAATACTTTGTTAAAAGGGTTTGTTCTATAAAATTTGGATTTAGTCAAAAGGCTGCAATAAAGGATCCAGAAGACCACATGTGACCCCAGGGCTTCAGGTTCCCAACCCCTGGGTGAACTAGATCTTATTAGTGGTGATAGAATTTTAAAGGGACCCATACAAGGGATCTTTGGGGAAGGAGTTACCAGAACTTGGTACATAGATGACATCTGGCAGAGTAGGAGAAAAGGGCTGGGAAAAGCAAAGGTTTTGAGCATGGGTGATGGACATATCATTATGGAGTCAGTAAATAGGACAGTAAGAAGAGGGGAAGGTAGAAATCTGAGTTCCATTTTAAAATATGACATCAAGAGTCAAATGCTATAAGAAACCTTATGTGATTCAACTACTCATTTTAGAGGTAAAGATGCCTGAAGACTCTATATTTTGAATTTGAAGGCAGTGAGTGGGCTCTCTAAAATGGGACTGTCTAGCAGATATTAAATTCTTTTTGTCTGTATTCCCTTTTCTACTTCTGGAATTCTACCTTCATATACTTTGAAGGCTTTCTTTTCTTCCCTGTGACAGTCATTGATCTTGTTCTCTGCTCCAGGCGTGGACACTATTAGTCTATACTGCATGATGTAGATCTTAAATATAAACTTTTCTTTCTTTTTTTTTTCTCGTGTTTGGTTTTATAGCATACTATGCCTGTGATTTTGATGCGTTGGTCTTTAATAACCTTTCTGGATCAGAATCCCTATCTGTGAATCTCCTGTTGTATTCTGAAAGGTCAGAGGTTGAATACCAAATACTATATTTTCCTTTACTTTGAAGATTTGCCAGCTATTAATATACTGAAAAACGTTTGTTTTCAGGCTCAGCACCTGTAGCTGAGCGGCTAGGGTGCCAGCCACATACACCAGAGGTGGCGGGTTCAAATCTAGCCTGGGCCTGCCAAATGATGACAACTACAAACAAAGTATCTGAGTGTTGTGTTGGGCACCTCTAGTCCCAGCTACTTGGGAGACTGAGGCAAGAGAATTGCTTAATTAAGCTCAAGAGTTTGAGGTTGCTGTGAGCTGTGACGCTATGGTACTCTCCTGAGGGTGACAAAGTGAGACTGTCTTCAAAAAAGAAAAGCTTTTATTTTCTGTGTGTACAGTCTCCAGATAAAAATGAGTGTTCCATTTGTTTCTTTTTCTTCCTCTGTTGAGCTGCTGTTGTGTGCTAGGTGCTGAGGTAGCTCACAAGAAGCCCAAAGCTTTAGTAGTCCACAGTTTAATTTACTACTGACAGTATGAAACAGTCTTTTTAAAATAACATTTTCAAGCTTCAAGTTTTTCTAACACTTTACATTGATAGCCATGTTCATCTTGTCAGTGGCTTTTCAAGAATTAGTTTTAGATACTTTTATTCTTTATCTTGTTATTCTCATCCTAAGAATAAATCCTTAATCTGTCTGGAAACTGATAATATGTGGGAAAGTACTTTGAACACCTACTGACTCAAGCCCTCAGCGCTCAAAAAATGTTAATTGAATCTAAATGTCATAATTCTCCCTTCCTTTTGACTTTTTTCTGTTTTGGTTTTTTTTTGGGGGGGGTCTTGGTTTCATTTCGTTTATTTTAAAGTATTATGACTTTGATAAGGCTAGGCGAGGTACCTTATACCTGTAATCCTAGCACTCTGGAAGGTGGACCCAGAAGGATTGCTTGTGCTCAGGAGATCGAGACTAGCCTGAGCAAGATGAGACCAGCAAGAGCAAGACTTCATCTTTACTAAAAATAGAAAAATTAGCCGGATATCATGGCGGGTGCCTATAGTCCTATTTACTCGGGAGGCTGAGGCAGAAGGTTCCCTTGAGCCCAGAAATTTGAGGTTTCAGTGAGCTGTGATGATGCTACTTCATGCTACCTGGGGTAACAGCAAGAGTCTGTCTCAAAAAAAAATTAATGAGACTGGGATTGCATGGATTTTCCCCCCTACTTTCTAGTCTTCTTAGTGGTCCTTCATATTTTTTTGATTTTGCTGTTTATGAATTTTTTATTTCAAAATTTTAAGTGGGTATAAGTTATGATATAAGATATAAATATCTTCTCTGATAGATAAGTCAGGGCTCTTGGTGTGCCAAACACCAGAGTGTTCATTGTACCCAGTAGGTAAGTTTTTAATCCCATACTCATCTTGCCCGCCCTACCCCCTCCTTTGTTTTTTCATGTCCTTTATATTACTTTGTGCCTATCTTCACATATCTACTAGTCCCCATTTATTAGTGAAAACATGTGGTGTTTGGTTTTCCATTTCCAAGATACTTCAATTAAGATAATGGTTCCTTCATGTTCCTGCAAATGACATTATTTCATTTCTTTTTATGGCTGGGTAGTACTCCATGTAGAGTATATATACCACATTTTCTTTACCCACTCGTGAATTGAAGGGCATTTAGATTGATTCTACCTCTTTGCAGTTGTGATTTGTGCTGTGATTAATGTTCAAATGCAGGTGTCTTTTCAAAAAGATGGCTTCATTTCTTTTGGGTACATATCCAGCAGTGGGATTGCTGGATGGAATGGTGGGTCTTTCTCTGTCTCTATTTATTTCTACTGTTTTCTTTAGAGGTTGTACTAATTTGCAGTCCTGCGAACAGTGTATAAGCATCCCTTTCTCTCTGCATTCATGCCAGCAGCATCTGTTGTTTTTTGACTTTTTCTTTCTTTTTTTTTTTTTTTCAGTTTTTGGCCAGGGCTGGGTTTGAACCTGCTGCCTTCAGTATATGGGGCCAGTGCCCTGCTCCTTGAGCCACAGGTGTTGTGCTTGCTTTTTGACTTTCTAATAATAGTTGTTCTGATGCAGTAAGGTGGTTCTTAATTTGTATTTCCCTGGTGATTAGTGATGTTGGCCATTTGTCTATGTGCTTTTGAAAAACTCAACGTTCATGTCTTTTGCCCAGTTTTTAATGGGATTGTTTGTTTTTTTTCTTGCCGATTTGAATTCTTTGTAGATTCTGGGGATCAGTCCTTAGTTGGGTATATAGTTTGGAAATATTTTCTCCCATTATGTAGATCGTCATGCTCACTCTGTTGATTATCCCTTTCTGGTAAAAGCTTTTATTTAATTATTTTTATTGCTGCTTTTTTTTTTTAAAGGAACTAGTCTAGAATGAATTATTTTTATTTATTTATTTAGTTAGTTTTTGAGACAGAGTCTCAAGCTGTCACCTGGTTAAAGTGCAGTGGTGTCACATCTCACAGCAACCTCAAACTCTTGGGCTTAAGTGATTCTCTTGCCCAGCCTGTAGCTGGGACTACAGGTACCCACCACAACGCCCGGCTATTTGTTGTTGTTATTGTTGTTGCAGTTGTCATTGTTGTTTTAGCTGGCCCGGGCTGGATTTGAACCCGCCAGCCTCTTTATATGGCTGGCGCCCCACTCGCTGAGCTATGGGCGCCGCCCTAGAATGAATTCTATATAGAATTCATAGAGTATAGCTCTATGAGGTCAGAGTTTTCATTTAGGTACAGTTAGGATTGTTTCTTAAATGAATTTCTTTGTAGTTACCTGCATCAAGAATTGTTTCCTGTTTTTCATTCTGCTTAATTCTGAATTTAAGATATCTGTCCATTTTATGGAAGTGAAGTTAAGTTTTAATAATGTAGAGGAGCTCAAATGCAAGATATATATATATATGTATAATACCGTATTTATAAACTGGAATCATTTTAAATTTTTTCTGCCTTCAAGATAGTTATATAAATGTTAAGTCAGGTCTTAGTGATTTCTGGGGAATCCTCCTACTGTTTATTTCTACTGAAATGTTCTAATCTTAAACGGTAAAATTTTGGCCCTTTTTCTTTTCCTTCTTTTTTTCTTTCTTTCTTTGGATACAGAGTCTCACTCTGTTGCCCCAGGCTAGAATGCAGTGGTGTTATCAGTAGGTCATTATTACAACCTCAAACTCTGGGGTTCAATTGAGCCTCCTAAGTAGCTATTACTATAGGTACATGCCATCGCCTGGCTAAGTTTTTTTTTTTTTGGTAGAGACAGAGAGTCTTACTTTATTGCCCTTGGTAGAGTGACTTTGCATTACACAGCTCACAGTAACCTCCAACTCTTGGGCTTAGGCAATTCTCTTGTAAGAATACAAGTAGCTGGGACTACAGGTACTCACCACAACACCCAGCTATTTTTTTTGTTGCAATTAGGCCGGGGCTGGGTTCGAACCCACCACCCTCAGTATATGAGGCCCGTGCCCTACCCACAGGCACCACCCAAACCTGGCTAAGTTTTCTATTTTTTTTTTTTTTTTTGGCCAGGGCTAGGTTTGGACCAGTCACCTGCAGTATATGGGGCTGACACCCTACTCCTTTGAGCCACAGGTGCTGCCCAAGTTTTCTATTTTTTGTAGAGATGGGGTTCTCATTATTTGGTTCAGGCTGGTTTTAAACTGTTGGGTGCAAGCAGTCTTCCTACCTTGGCTGCCCAGAGTGAGAAGGTTACTGCGATGAGTCTCCAGTACCCAGCCATTTTCAGCCTTTTTGAAACTCTGAATCAAGTGTCCTCAAACTATGACCTGTGGGCCACATGCAGCCCGCCTAGGACATTTATCCGGTCTCCTGGGTGTTTTTGTCACTGCTGCCTGTCTTGCTTAGCAGCCAATTCGTCCCGGGCCCACAGTCCGGCCCTCCAACTGTCTGTGGGACAGTGAACTGGCCTCCTGTTTAAAAAGTTTGAGGACCCCTGCTCTGAATCATCATCATCATCATTGTCATCATCATCAGAGCAATACCGTTTTTTGTATTGTGAATCACTCTTTTATATGAGTATTCTGGATCATGGTGAGTCTCATGTGTTTGACTTGTGGGTAGCATATATTTCATGGTATAATTGTTACCTTTAAACTGCCTTACATAGATAAATTTAGAACTTTCGATTATCTCCTGATGAGCAGACATTTTAAGCTACAGCATAATGGTGCTGCCTACCACACAGCTGTTTTGTTTTAGCAGGGCTATCTTCAACAGTGTGTGTTTGTGCAATTATTTAAGCCCTCCTGTCTTCATCATAAAAGTAAGTGGCAGACGGAAGATTGAAAGTGTACGTACAAAGTATGAGAAGCATAGTTGTCAATCTTAATAACTTTGTCTTGATTGTATTAGGTGGGCCAAAATAGTGAATCTTGTCACATAGTTGGACATAACGGTTATCATAAACCTTGTGATCAGTAAGGAAGAGATAGGACAAATACATAGAGGGGGGCCACAAAAATGTATATACATTTTAAGAAAAGAAAAAACAGTATCAAATTTGTAATACTCAAGTCATATTTGACTTTTGCAATTATAAGAGGTGTTCAGCATGACTTGTATTCAATCAATATATGTTGAGATTTATTCAGGTATTTTCTTTTTAAAAATGTATGTAGATTTTTTTTGGCACACTTTGTATGCATAAAATGCTGAAACTGTATTCAAAGTATGACAGGGGCTTTGTAATTTTTGGTTTTGTGGGAAACCAGAAACCTTTTTAATATGTATGTAAATTTGTTCTACTTTCTAGTATTCTGATTTAGGGTGCACTTTTATAAGAATGTATTATATACTAAATTTGAGATGTATTTCATTGTATCTTTGACAAACCTTGGGATGGTTTTCTTTTACAAAGAAACAGTATCTTAAAAGTAGCTTGAATCAAAACACAAGTTTGTGAATTACTTGGGAGAGAGAAAGGACCTACAATTAGAGGTGGTGGTTAAGGTAAGGGCAACTCTATCCTTTTTTTTTTTTTTTTTTTTTTTGACAGAGCCTCACTGTGTCACCTTCAGTGGAGTGCTGTGGCATCACACCTCATAGCAACCTCAAACTCTTGGGCTTAAGTGATTCTCTTGCCTCAGCCTCCCAAGTAGCTGGGACTACAGGTGCCCGCCACAACACCCAGCTATTTTTTTGTTGCATTTGTCATTGTTGTTTAGCTGGCCCAGGCTGGGTTTGAACCCTCCAGCCTTGGTGTATGTGGCAGGCACCGTAACCACTGTGCTATGGGCACTGAGCCAAGGGAGACTATTAGGTGAGCATGTCTTATTTGAAAATTGACATGCACGTGTGTGTGTTTATGTATGTTTGTTTATTGGTCTTGTATCCCTTGACCTTTCTGAATTCTCTCTTATTAGTTCTAGAACTGTGTGTGTGTATGTGTAAATTCTTTGGGGTTTTCTACTCAGAGGGATAATATCCTTGGGAAATAGGGACACTATTCTTTCCTGACATGATTGGTATTTGGAAAACTTAGGCTGCAAGACTATTGCCTAGTAGACACTCAACATTCTACAAAAGAGTGGGAGATCAGTGAACTGCCGAGTGTGAAGCTTGTGTCTGTTTCAGAGGGTGTTGGTAGTATCAGACAGTTTCCAATTCTGGCCTTAAATTGAAAATATGCAATGCATAATTCATTATATGTACTCTTTCGTAAATAGTAACTGAATACCTTTTATGTGCTAGTTACCATGCCAAACATTAGGGATTAAGCAGTTATCCTTCTTACCTTCAATTAATTTTGTGGGAGTGAGCAACAAATAACAGTTAACAAAGTGTGAAACTCTTACAGGGAAGTATGGGATGCTTTATTGTTTCTGTGGAACTAGTAGGCGTAAAGCTACTAGTGAAGTGGCTAGGCGGTGAACTCCAAGGGCAGAGCTTGAAGTCTTAGCTGGGCTTTGCAACATATAGTTTAGGAGTTAACTCAATTATGTTTAATTTAGTTTGATGAATGTCTGATTTTAGAGGAAACCATGACTATTCTAATTTCTGAGATTGTCATGCTTAAAATTTGTTTTATAAGGCTCGGTGCCTGTGGCTCAAGCGGCTAAGGCGCCAGCCACATACACCGAAGGTGGCAGGTTCAAATCCCCAGCCCGGGCCCGCCAAACAACAATGATGGCTGCAACCAAAAAAAAAAAAAAAAATGGCCAGGCTTTGTGGCAGGCGCCTGTAGTCCCAGCTACTTGGGAGGCTGAGGCAGGAGACTCGCTTGAGCCCAGGAGTTGGAGGTTGCTGTGAGCGTGATGCCATGGCACTCTACCCAGGGGGATAGCTTTAAGCTCCATCTCAAAAAAAAAAAAAAAGTCTCACTTTATCATCCTTAGTAGAGTGCCATGGCATCACACAGCTCACAGCAACCTCCAGTTCTTGGGCCCAGGCAATTCTCTCACTTCAGCCTCCTGAGCAGCTGAGACTACAGGTGCCCACCACAATGCCTGGCTATTTTTTTGTTGCAGTTTGGCCAGGGCCAGGTTTGAACCCACCACCCTCAGTATGTGGGGCCAGTGCCCTACCCACTGAGCCACAGGTGCTGCCCCAGAAAAATATTCTTTTTATAGAACTGAAACCACCCTTACAATTGACGAAGGGGTGCAAAGCAAGAATTAGAGTAAGAGAGAGCACATGTAGTGAGAATAAGATGGAGTCAGTCAGGCTAAGGCTGCAATGACACAGCCGGTATGGCCTGTTTAGGTCCTATATGACTTCAACTTATGTTTTCCATTCTTTTTGCTAGGTTAAATTTACCTTTAACCTAAAAGTGTAAATCTTGAGTAGTTTAAGGCAATTTATTTAGGAGATTAACTTTTGCATCTACTAAAAATAGAAAAATTGAGGCAAGAGGATCGCTTGAGCCCACGTTGGAGGCTCAGCTATGACACTGAGGCAATCCACCCAGGAGGACAGCTTGAGACTCTGTCTCAAAAAATAAAAAGGAATGTTGGGCAGTGCCTGAGGCTCAGTAGGTAGGGTGCTGGCCCCATATACTGAAAGTGGGGGGTTAAAACCTGGTACCAGCTGAACTGCAACAACAACAACAGCAACAACAACAATAAAAATAGCCAGGCATTGTGGCAGGCGCCTGTAGTCCCAGCTACCCCTGAGACTGAGGCTAGAGAATTGCTTAAGCCCAAGAGTTAGAGGTTGCTGTGAGTTGTGTGACACCATGGCACTCTACCAAGGGCGATAAAGAGAGACTCTGTCTCTACAAAAAAAAAAAAAAAGAAAAGAAAGAATGTTGTTGTTAAATGGATCATGGGTTATGTCAATTATTGTTTATTATGGGTCGTGGGTCAGTGATTATTGTTGTTTAAGATGAGGGTATTAGGTTGGCCAAACTAATCCTATCTTGAAAAGCCATTTTGTAAGATTGTTACAGGTGGACATAACTCAGATAAGAGAGACAGGCTGCAGGCTCATCCTTGCATTAGCACAATTACAGACTTACTCGAAAGAAATATGCTGACATTCTGATAAGAAGAATCTGCCAGGAGATTCCCTATAAAATCTTTGATTCTTTGATGTCCTGATGAGAACACAATTTGGTGGTCCTTGATAGAAACCATCAGGTCCCCCTCAGCCAGTGGCCAACCAGCTATATAAGACCTGGCTCCTTCCTAAACTGCCCCTCCCATCACTTACACTCAAGTGTCAAAATAAACAACGCCCCCTTTGGTTTTGAGGATTCTGATCTGCTTCTTTCTTTAGTTTTTACGTATCAAAAGATTGGTATGGTTCTTGCTTTTAACGTTCATGTATAAAACTGTGATTTTGGAAATGGAAGAACATAAGTCTTGGAGAGGCTACTCTCACTGTTCTCCAGAATTGCTGGTCTTTTGACAAAGTTTGTTGGACCTATCCCCATCTCTGCATATTGGCTGACAGTGACAAGTGGCTGGACCCTCTTCCTCTGGTAACATAAAGGCCCCCAAAACTCTGTGAAGGAACAAGCCTAGCTAAAGCAATGATAATAATCAGTCACTGCCCCCACATTTGCCTGATAATAGTCATTGTCCCCTTGGTGCATCTCTATAATTGCTACTCTAGACGGCATAGGTGATAACCATAGAGATTTTTAACTTTTCTCCATAATAACATTTTCTATTTGAAACCCAGAGGTAGTTTTTGAGGTATCTTCCAGGTCCTGTATTCCAGTGGAATGAATGACCCACTCAGACCAAGGAACTGACTCATCTGGTCTTGGACTCCCACCCAAGGCTATGCACTGCATTTCAGTTGATCAGCTGACCCACCCAGACAGTGGCCCTACCAAAGGACTGCTCTTACACCTTAAAATCAGCCAGTTAGCAGACCCCCATTGCCTAACCCTCTGTCAACCAAACTGTCTTTAAATACCCTATTCCCCCAATTCTTGAGGGTGAATTTGGAGGTGACTATGAGACAATTCTCCCATCTCCCTGCTTAGTGCTATGCAGAATAAACCCTCTCCTTCCTGGTGATACAAGATTCCACTCAGGGTTGGACAGGGACACCCCCCACCCCACCATTCTGTAGGCCTAGGTGAGCTAAGAAATCAGACCCCCATTTCCAGGCACAAACAGGTTGCCTTTTCCAGGCCATCCCCTCTGGGCTTTAAAAAGGTCTTGATCAAAGCAGCCGGAGTCATTTTTGGGTTAGCTCCATCTTGAGTAGGGAAGCACTCACCCTAATCCCTTCTCAGAGACAAAAACTGTAAGGACCTGATAACCTTGCACTAGTGGGGGAGGAATTGCATTCATTCATTTGTTAATGCACTCATTAACTT
>CAUYTI010089513.1:0-29463 GCA_963575145.1 Galago senegalensis
CGCCTGTGGTCCCAGCTACTTGGGAGGCGGAGGCAAGAGACTCGCTTGAGCCCAGGAGTTGGAGGTTGGTGTGAGCTGTAATGCCACGGCACTCTACCCAGGGGGACAGCTTGAGGCTCTGTCTCAAAAAAAAAAAAAAAAAAAAAAAAGAAGTCACTGCTTCTCAGGTTTCTGCCTCATTGGTTAAGAGTCTCTGAGCTGAACAGGTGCGGTGGCTCACGCCTGTAAGGCCAGGTGAGGAGGATCACTGGGAGGCCAAGGTGGGAGGATCACTTGAGCTTAGAGAACAGCCTGAGCAAGAGTGGCACCCCCATCTCTACTAGAAATAGAAAAATTAGCCGGGCATTGTGGTGGGTGCCTATAGTCCCCAGCTACTCAGGAGGCTGAGGTAAGAGGATCACTTGAGCCTGAGAGTTTGAGGCTGCTGTGAGCTGTGATGATGCTGGGTGACAGAGCAAAACCCCATCTTTAAAAAAAAAAAAAGTCCCCAAGCTGCCAGAGGATTTCCTGGGCATGGAAGCTGATAGCATGGACTATGTGGGACCCCTCCTAGCCTGGGCATTCCTCTGTGTGCCTCCTAGCAGGAGGGAGGCTGTGGGTGTGACAGGCCCCGATGTGTGTCCTCCCTGATACCAGCATCTCTAAGAACTTCTTCCATTTGTAGCAAAGCTGTTCTGCCAAATGCTCTAGGGTCCTGCAGGAAATGCTGCAAATCAGGTGCGTTTCTTGAGGCAGGTGAGGGGTGGAACTATAGGGAGGAATTTCCCTGGGCAGAGCAGACATAGGGGTCCCCTGTACTCCCAGGGGATGCCATACCAGCCTCCTGCCATGTATGGGAAGGGGCCTTCTGCCCACTTGGATGTAAGAACAGGTAGGGCTGTGCATGGTTCTTTCTGCTTCTCTCATTGCCTGGTGGCTGGAGGTCCCAGGTCATGTCCAGCTGTCCAGAGCCCCCCATGGCCACTTCTCCAGGAGCTCCCATGTCATCTCTCCTCTCCCTGGTGCCCAAACCCTTTTCCCTGCATCACTGTGGGTCCAGGGGTAGGAAACCAACCCTGGTGTGCTGTGTGCACAGCTGCTCCTGCTGTCCAGGAGATGTCCCCATGGCCTGGGTGACCAGCAGGAGCAGAGGAGCAGGGAGGGGAGTAGTAGGGCCACTTCCAGGCCCAGGACAGGGAGGCCCCCAAGGCCTGCCCAACTGACCCTATTCTTCTGCGGGGTGGGTGCGAGCAGCTGCCAGACTCAGGTGGCCCAGGCCCCTGCAGTGGCTGGATCTGCTGGTCTGGAGCCATGCAGAGCGAAGGGCTGAGATCACTGGTCACGGCACCCTGCAGACAGGGGCCCACAAAGGGAGCTGCCAGACTCTAGGACACACAGCAAGTCTAAGAGCACACTCAGCGTTCCAGCCCTGTCCTGGGAAGTCCCATAAAGCAGAGTCTAACTCTCAGATGCTAGACAGGCCATGGTGACTATGTTCTCCAGAGCTGACTCTAGTCTTCAAGGTCTGTGGCTCAGAGGGCAAGCTTCTTCCACTAGTTTCCGCAATTGGAAAAATCTTGTCAAGGTTAGAGGCACAGGCAAGACACCCTCAATCAGCATCTGTGGATTTCCCCCAGGGAGGGGCAGAAGGAGTGTGGGAGGGTGACAAGGCAGGGTGGCAGACAGAACACAGGAGAGTGCTGGGGGCGGACAGGAGTTGATATGAAGTGTCTGCAGCCACACAGCATGTGCAGAGCAGCCCAGTTGGACCTTGTATCCTTCAAGTCCCCCTCACAGTGGCCTCACCCCCCCCCCAGGAGTGTCACCTCAGCGGGGAGAGGGCAGCCATGGCTAATATTGGGGTCTCTTCAAGATGGAAAGACAATTGCTCTACTGGATTAAAAAAACACCGATGGGGGTGGTGCCCGTGGCTCAAAGGAGTAAGGCACCGGTCCCATATGCTGGAGGTGGTGGGTTCAAACCCAGCCCCGGCCAAAAAACAACTGCAAAACAAACAAACAAACAAGCAAACAAAAACACACAGGAGAGAGCCCAGGGAGGGGAGAGGGGGAGAGGGGGAGCACTGGGCACAGAGCAGCCAAGTCTCCCCGAAGGCATTTCGAGGGCCTGCAGGCCTAGTGGTGCCACATCCAGGCACCCCAGTCCCACACGGGAGGATGGCGGCTCACACCATGGGCCAGTAGGGGTGAGGGATTTTCCTGGAGATGTCACTGAGTACTCACAACGACGAGTGTTAACTGAGCACCTGTAATGCTCCAGCTTGGTGAGGGTGACTGCTCAGATCAAGGCACACTCCACTGCCTGCAGCTGGGACTTGCACAGCCATCCCTCAGTGCTGAGGGGGCTGGTTCTGGGACCCCCACGGAGGACAGAAACTCCTGGATGCTCAGTCCCTGCTATAAAATGGCACAGCATTTCATAGACCCTGTGACACACCGCTGCACTCTTTCACCTCTAGGTTACTGACACCTGGTACACCGTGATGCCATGTAAATAGTGTCATTCTGTATTTGCATTTTGTTTTTTTAATTGTTGTATTCTTACTTTTTATTGTTTTTTTTTCTGACTGTTTTCCATCCACAGTTGGTTGACTCCACAGTTGCTGAAGACCCCGGCACAGAAGTGGCCTGTATTCCCGTGCAGCCTGAGGGCAAGAGACCAGGATGGGCCCTGGAGGGCTGGCCACCAGACCAGCAATGGTTATAGCTAGTGGGTATCACAAAATGCAACCTCTTAAGTCATAAACAGCTAAGCATGGACCCAGTGGGAGGGGTTTGCATCTGGGCTGGCATCCGGGTTGGTAAGACAAAGTTACCCTCTGCCAGAATGTCCTAGGCACGGCCTAAAGCCAGGAGGGCTGGCAGCTAGAGACACGACTTCCAGAGCCTCGGTTTCCTCATTTGTAAAGTAGGTATCATAAGGGGCCCAATTCCTCAAGCAGTAGTGAGCTGTTAAATGAAGCCCTGTAAATAAAACAGATTCCAAAGGGAAAAAACTTAAGAAGTCGGACGCTATGGCTCTGACTGTCAGATTCACGTCCAGCAGGGGCAAGGGTTAGGAGGAGGGGCCGGCCAGAGCCTTGTCCCAGGGAGTGCCCCCTCACACTGTCAGACAGAGCCCTGGGGCTCTGTTCACACCGCCATTTCCATCTGCAGTCCCCTCCCAGGGGTGGGAAGAAGGAGAAGCTTCAGGCTGTCCTAGATGTCAGGCCAGCTGTGTCCAAATGCGCCAACGTTCACCCCAGCCGGGGAGCAGTGGATGAGAGGGGGCCCTCCCCGCAAGAAGGCAGGGGACAGCCGGGCACTGGAGGGGCTTCCAGGAAGCCAGCGGGGTCTCAGCTGCCTGGCCGAGCTGGGGCAGCCCACAGGAGCCCAAGCAGCCACCAGTTTGGGGGGTAATTACAAGGCCATCTGCCTGAGAGGGAGATTTAATGGAGCTTCCAGGAAATCTCTGCACAAATAATGCAACTTCAGAGAACAAGAGGAAAATTGCCCTTTTTCATCCAGCAAATTCAGCTGCGGATGCTGCGGGGCCAGACAACTGCTCCCCTAAGTGGATTTGGAATGATTTTTCAGACTGGAGCCTGAGGGCTGACTTCAAACTGACCTGCAGGACTCAGGCCAGAAACCAGCCTGAGCCCCTCCGGGACCCAGAAGCCCCGTGCTTGGCTGTCAGTTGGTGCCTCTGTGCGGGGACAGACTACCTGGGGGATGCAGGGTCAGGCCACACCCTGTGCAGGGGCTGCCCACCCAAAGCCCATGCTCTCTGGGTGGCAGTGGGTCCAGGAAGGGGGAGATCAGGCACAGCCCCGTTAGAAATCACCATGTGTGTCCCAAGAAAGTGACTTCCTGTGCCAGGTGCAGGAGGATGGTGCAGGGAGAGTCTTGGAGCAGGGACACCAGCGGTCCCGGTCACTCTGGCCCGGCTGAGGCTGGGGCCCAAGGGTGGGGACTCATGCCACTGCCTCTCTCTGACCAGCTACCCTCATCCTGGCTTTTGACGTTGGTAGCAGTAGGGACACCACAGGCACAAATGCAGGCCTCTCTACCTCTCCCAGACCAGAAAGGAAAGTGCCCGGTCCAGACCTGTGCAGCCGGCCAGGGCCACAAGCTTCCACAGGAGGCATCACGACTCACTGGGGCACTGGGACAGGTTTGTGGGGAAGGTTTGAGAGGACTTTGGAAAGAGCTGCCATGTGCAAGGGGGCATAGGCCAGAACATCCCATGAGGTCCTTTGGGCCATTGGAAGGGGTGTGGACATAGTTTTAGTTTTCATAGAAAACTGGCAGAAGGCTTTAGTATTGTTTACGGGCTTATTTTTTATTTATCAGACACTAATAGGCAAAGCTGGCCTTTTGCAAGTACCATGCTGGCTCAGGCTGAGCCTTCAAAGCTCCCCTTAGGAGCTCTTGTCACAGACCCTCTGGGTAGTGGTGGCCGTGACCTGTGCCCATATCAAATGCTTCATCAACACAGACACTGCCACCCCCTACAGGTGAGTGACAGGCACATGGAAATGGGTGTCCAAAGTCACACATCCCCAGCCAGCAGCTCACCAGGTAAAGGCAGACGG
Organism: Galago senegalensis; assembly: GCA_963575145.1. NCBI lineage: Eukaryota > Metazoa > Chordata > Mammalia > Primates > Galagidae > Galago > Galago senegalensis. The sequence goes on from CAUYTI010089513.1 coordinate 4,574, forward strand.
TCACAATGACGACAACGGACGGCCAGAGCTTCAGCACTTACAGTGCCAGGCACCGGGCAGGAGCCCCAGGCTGCAGGTGAGGACACAGGGGTGTGTGTCTCACTCAGCAGTGGTCACAGTGCTGGGCAGGAGCCCCCAGGGTATAGACAAGGACATCAGGGGTCTGTGTTCACTCAGCAGTGTGGCCAGGAGGGGACGCTGCCAGGAATTCAGCCCACAAGGAGATGCTGGGAAGTCCACACACCAGCCACGGGGCCACCTGGGAGCCGAGTGAAATAGACTCCCCAGGCCTCATCCCCACAGCTTCCATCCTGCAGGTCAGAGGAAGTGGAGCCTGTGACCCTGCATTGTGACAGCCCCCTCCCCACCCCTGGCATCTGGACTGGTGGTCCTGGGAACACACTGCCACCACAGAAGCCTGATTTCACAGAGGGCCGGGTCACTAGGAGTTTGGCCATCACTGAAAACTGCTTCCAGATTTGCAGCCTGGCACAAGCAGAGAGACACGTGTCCTGCACCCCACATATGTCTCCTACCATCCCAGTCCCCCCCATGGCACAAGCTGAGACACACACATCCTTCTGCACCCCACATACAACTCCTGTCGGCCCCACGCACATCTCCTGTCAGCCCAGTTCCAACCTGTCTCCCACGCAGTCACCATGGTCACTGGCTTCCCCATTTACAGCCATTTCTGCTCAGACAGAGACCCAGCTGGCCACGGTGCTGGCAGGGCCAGGCCCCAGGAAGCGAGGCAAGCCCCCTGAGTATGAAGGCTCAGTTAGCAGAACCAGTCGGGGGTGGATGAGGCAGTGGGGATCAGGTATCTCAAGGCAGAGTCCCAGGTTGTGGCCTGAGGTCTCAAGTGGGCCACAGTCCTCCCTTCGGGGGTTGAGGCCACCAACAAGAGCAAGTGCCGGGTGAGCCTGTGAATGAGCTGGCCACAAGGTTAAGGTCTCAGTTGACACCCAGATGCAGAGGCCACACACCCCCCCCAGGGTGTACTTTAGTATAAAAGGGATACTGTGAAAACCTTCTAGCCATGACCTTTTCTGAAGAAACAAATGCCTGAGGCTTTGCATAGAGCCAGTTGACAGCAGGTGATGCTGGGAAAGGCAGGGACTCCTAAACATGTCCCCCACCTAAAGGAGGAGAACCCTCACCAGGGTCCCACCCTGCTGTCCCCAGCCTTCTCCCATCCCAGGGCTTCTCTGTCAGCCACACCCAGACACAGGGAGGCTCTGGGCTTTCCCTGACACCCTGAGAGCCACTGGTGTGGCATCTGGAGAAGTGAGCCACTGCTGTCCAGGAGAGAAGGCGGGGGGCGGGGGGTGGAGGGTGGCGTCCAGAGTGGGGCCATGTGAACACACCCTGTTCATTTTTATCCACTTAAGCCCAAGCAGACTGTACCTGCCCATCAGAGATTAATTCCTTTTTCTCCCTTAATTGGTCTGGCACTGACCACTGGTCAGCTATCACCTTCACATTCCAGCCAAAGAAAAGAAATGACGTTCTGGCTGATGCTGGACACTTGTCATCCGGGCAGTGGGCAACCTCAGTTAGACTCTTCTCCCAGACTCCCTCTCCAGCACATCCTCCGAGGTCCCTCAGGGGCCAGCCCCATCCCACAGGACACCTAGGGGGCTTAGGGAGGTGTGACCAAAGGCTGCTCCAGGAGCCTGGCTCAGGCCTCTGCTCCTATGGCTCCTAATGACAGATAATGACAGATAATGACAGACTGCGGCCTGGAAACAGGGCCCTGCAGCTCCTCCCTGGCAGCAGCTGAAGAGAAATGAATGACCGTCTCCAAAGAGACCAGGGACCCCCACCTGGCACGTGGCGGGGATTCACGCTTTTCTTTCACTTTTGAGTTGAAGGATCAATTTAGAAAATTGTAATGAGCTTCATCTCTCGAATCCTAAAAAGTTCCTCCCCTCTGAGAAGCTGGCCACATAGCCCCAGGACTCAGCACTGCCACCCCCAGCCCACGGCCCTCCTGATGTGGGTCCTTTGCAGCAGCCAATGGGGTCCTCTGTACACATCAGGCCAGGCCTTTCGGTAGAGGAACCCCCACGTGGAGGGGCACAAAAACATGTTTCTTCCTAGGTGACAGGACTCCAGGGCTTCTTGCATGTGGGTGGCTGTGACTGTGGGAACCCAGGGTGAACTTGGATGTCCCCAAGTGGCAGAAGGTTTCTAAAATTGAGCATCTTGGAAAGTGGGCCCTGTTAAAATGAGCAGAGCCTAGAAGGGACACCCCCAAAGGGTGCTGAGGGAGCCCGAGAGAGAGTCCTGGGTGGGACAGGAGGCTGGGACCACAGTTGGGACACCCACGGGCTCTGCCCAGAAAGGACTTGCTGGTGCACCCACCCCTGCAGGGGACCTAAGGCTGGGAGGAGGCCCTGAGCAGGGGAGAGCTGCAGGGAGGAGAAAGAGGCCCATCCCACACTGCTACCCTCCAAGATTGTCTTAAACTTGAGCAAATCACAAGCCCAAGAAACAAAATCTGGGCTTGTGGGCCTGGAAATAGGAGGGGACATTGCTCCACAGTGATCACAGTATACACAGACCTCTTGTGCACAACTGGTGGAGGGAGGTCATGGACTGGAATTCAAGGTTTGAATCCTGTCCCCAGCCTCACTGTTCTCTTCTGCAGAGTGAGTGTCTTTGCAGGGCTGTTGAGAGGGTATCTGAAGCCTCACACTGCAGGTGTAGGGGGGGCTGGTGGCTGGTTAAAGGGAAACTCAGGGTGTTGTAGCTGGTTGAATGGTGTACCCCAACAGAAGATACATCCACATCGTAACCCCAAACCCTGTGAGTTGGACCTTATTTGGATAAAGAGTCTTTACAGACATGATTAAGTTATGGGTCGCAATGGGACTTCATCTAGCACTATCTGGGTGGGGATCTAAACCCAAGGACAAGTGTTCTCATAAGAGAAAAGCAGGAGGAGGTCTGAGACAGAGGAGGAGACAGCCCGTGGAGGCCAAGTGACAACAGAGTGATTGGAGATTGGGGTGACACAGCCATAGGCCCAGAGTACCTAGAGCCCTGGAGCTGGAGGAGATGAAGGAGCACCCCCCAGTCACAGAGCCCTGCAAATACCTCAACATCAGACTCGTGGCCTCCACAACTATGACAGTGAATCTCCATTGCCTTCAGGCACTGAGTCTGTGACACTCTGTCATGGTAGCCCCTGGAAACCCGCACAGGGACCATAGCTAGGGCTGGCAGTGGGTGACTCAATATGCCCACCTAAGGGCACTGCCTTCCTCAGCCTCCTTTGCATCTGGAGTGCCACGTGGCACTGAGCAGAGAGAAGATGGGGTGGGGGACTGTGGAGAAAGCTGCCTCAAAGGACACTGACTCAGCCAGCATGTGCCTCTGCCCTGTGCCCTTTGCTGCTAGAGAAAGAAACAAAGGCTGGGACAGGACAGCCATCTTGCAACCACGAGGCAATCAAGCATTTTAACAAAACCCTACTAGGGATGGCTGCCCAAACAGCAGAAGGGCAATGGCACGTGGGCCTGGTGTCGATCATGTTTATTTTCTATATCTTAGGTTATTTTGACATCTTAGAAATCTTGCTAACGGGGAAAGGCTGGCCCTCCCAGGACCAGCCAGTTCTTTAGGAAGAGACTTTCACAGGCGAACCAACCAATCCCAAGTCTATATACCCAGCCACCTCCCTTATCTAACTGCTGCACAGTGAGCCAATACTACCCCCGCCCTGTATCACCCCAAGGCCAGGTACCAGCAAACTAGAGACTGCCTCTTTACCCAAAGACCGCTGGAATCATTCAAGCTAGCCAATCCCGAACTGTCCTCACTGTCTTCCCTTTCCTGTGGAAGCCTCAACGATGCTCCAGCCTGTGCCTTCCCCTGTCTCCTTTCTGCCTCTCAGCCACACCTGGTGCTTCCACCCTGCATGGTGTGTCCCTCCCCCCCTTTTAATTGACCTCTCAGTGTTATCACCTCCATGAATTACAATCCCAAGGGCATGAACAAGATGAGCTTCCACCTTCAGACTCCTGGTTAAGTGAGGAAAATACTTGGCCAAAGCCACCTACAAACACAAAATCCCCAAATCAGCCCATGTTGGTGAAGTGTGACGGTGTGTGTGTCTCTGACCCACTGAAAGCCCAACTTTGCTCCCTTGTCCTTGAAGAAAGTTGCTGGTCTAGCCTTTTCCCACTGTGTCTCCTCCCCCCAGGTCACTGTGCATGTAAGCATAGCAGCTGGGCATACCACAGCTCTGGCCATGGAAATACCAGGCACCCTCTTGGGGGGGGGGGGTAGCCTGATGGGTGGCCCTCTCAGGGGGTGGGCCAGTGCATCAAAACCCATGTGCCCATCAGCATATGAGGTCTCCTAGATCACAGCATCTTATGAGAGAGGTGAAACTGTGACAATGATGGTGATGGTGTAGCCACCCTACTGGGAACCTCCTCTGTCTTCTCTGTGCATGACCACTGGACCCCTGAGCCTCTTCACAACCCTTGAGGAGTTGGGATCCACTCCCATCCCATTTTACAGATGAGGAAGCTGAGGTGTTGGAGATGTCACTGTGTTATTCACAGATGGCCAGGAGTCAACAGCATAACTGGGATGGGGGTATGGTGCTCTCAACAGGCAAGCCCAGAACACATTTCTCTGAACTTCCAAGTCATACCAACAGGAGGTGAGCCAGGAATACCACCAGACTATACGTTTCTAGGGCACTGAGTATGACAGGGGAGTCCCAGGGGCATCCCTGTGATAGCCTTGGCAGATTCCTGCAGATGGAACCTTAGGGACTTTCAGGTTTGGTTCTAGGCTAAAGAGTCATAAAGAGGAGACCAAGTCCCCTCCACATGTGTGTAGGGAACCCTGCCAATCTATGCAACTATCCCTAGGCAGGTAGGTACTAGGATCCCTATTAACAGATGGCAAAGTTGGGTCCCAGAGAGATTAAATAACCTTTGTGAGGTTAATAATGGACAGAACCAAAATTTGAACTTCAGAGCCTAACTTTTTAACTTTAGGATAACCAGACTCATGGAATGTAGGTTACAGGTTCACTTAGGGACTTATTTAGTTTCATCTCGAGGCCATGATTCAACTCCACTGGAGTGCTAAACGCATTTGCCCCAATGAAGGAGCTCACCTCAGCATGGCTTCTGTACTATCACAGTATACTATCACCAATACCACCACCATCACTACCATCATCACTACCATCATCACCACAACCACCATCACCATCACCACCACCACCACCACCATTATCACCATCATCACCACTATCACCATCACTACTACCACCACCACCATCACTACCATCATTACCACCTTCACCACCACCACTATCATCCCCCTCCACCATCACTACCATCACTACCACTACCAACACCATCACCACCACCACCATCACCATCACCATCACCACCATCACTATCATCACCATCACCACCATCACCACCATCACCATCACTATCATCACCATCACCACCATCATCACCATCACCACCATCACCATCACCACCATCACCGCCACCATCATCACCATCACCACAACCATCACCACCACCACCATCACCATCACTATCATCACCATCACCACCATCACCACCATCACCACCACCATCACCAACATCACCATCACTATCATCACCATGATCACTCATCATCACCACCATCACCACCACCACCACCACCATCATCACCATCACCATCAGCACCATGATTACCACCACCATCGCCACCATTACCACCACCATCATCACAATGACAACCCCCTGCCCTTATTCCTTGCCAAAGCTCAGCAGCACAGGGTGCATGGGTCTGTGGTGGTGGTGGAGGTTAACCCCAGGGCTTTGGATGGAAAAGGAGCTTCTCTCCATTCCCTGCAGTGACCTTCCCAAGCTAGAGCACAGCAAAGATGATCTAACTTTGGCTAATACAGGTTCCATTGCAGAGCTGAGCCATGGACTTGGGTAGCCCAGAGTGTCCTCTCTGACTAGTGCTATACCAGCAGCTGAGGGCAGCCCTAGCCCCTCTTTGGCTCCCACAGCAAGTTGACATTGGCGTTGCTCCAGCACCAAAGTAGAAACAGGCTGACTAAGCAGGAGCCCTGCCCAGGATCCCTGCGCCCAGTCTGCTAAGGAGCACCTGTCCCACAGCACTCAGGGGCCTTGCTCTGCCTGCAGGGATTGCCCTCCCCCTCTGCTGCTGGAACTGCTCTCTCTCCCCTCTGCACTTCTCTCCCATTTCTCCTTCCTTCTCTCTTTCCTTCTTTCTCTCTCTCTTAAAAAAAAGAAAAAGAAAGGAAGGAAGGAAGGAAGGAAGGAAGGAAGGAAGGAAGGAAGAAAGGAAGGAAGGAAGAAAGAAAGGAAGAAACCATACAAACTGCCTGGTAGCCAGGGCCACATGGCAGGACGCAGCACCCACTGCGAGAGGCTGCGTTGCCAACACACTGTTCACACACCCTCCTTCCACAACCCAGGGACCCAGAAACTCCACTCTGCCTAGTAGATAGGGACGTCCTATTTCAAGGATGAGGCACAAAGGCTTGGAGGCCACATGTGATTTATCTAAGGTCACAAGGAGCCACCCCTACCACATCTCTACTCCATTCTAGCTGCCACACTCCATCCTCCTGGTGGGTGGTTGAGGCGTGAGCTCTCACTAAGCAGTGGCCAGTGGTGACAGGCAGCCACAGGCCATGGCAGGGCCAAATTCTGCCTCCCTGTGTGGTCAAGGGAAGCCAGCACTGGGAAATGGGCCATAATCTCGTCGTCAGAAATACATTCCTTTGCTTCTCTCACACCATCTTACTGCACAGATCAATGGCGCACACATTTTCCCAGGAGGCTCCCATCCCAGCCACAGCATCCCTGCCCACCCTCCAAGGTCAGAGCAGCATGAAGATGGGTAAACACCCGGGCCTGTTGGTAACACGGCCATGCAAAGCAGATCAGCCCCGGGATCTGATCTGGCTCCTTGTGACCTTGTGACCTTAGATAAATCGACAGCTTGGCCCAGGCACGGGCTGGCACAGGGCAGGCTTGAGGAGGACTACTTCCTCTCCCAGACTGACCAGGGGCAGGGGCCAGAATCTGAAGGCCTTTCCTAGCCCTGACTTAGGGCAGCAAATCCCATGAACAATGAATAACAAGTTAGCACCAAACCCTGCCCATGTAACAAAGCCTCCTGTCCCCAAAGCACCCTCCTGTGACACCCAGAGAAGGCCCCTCCCATCCTGTCCCAGAGCCGCCATGCACCCTGGACCTGGTCTGCCCACCTTGTTCCTGTTCCTCAGGGTCACCCCTAGTTTTCCAGTTATCTTGGGTCTGATACCTTGAAGGAAGGGGGGCAGATGTCTCAGACTCACCTTGCCTGTGCCCGAGGTCAGGGAAGCAGGTCGCTGGCTAAGTGCCTCCACAGCCCAAGTCCCTCAGCACCAATCCCAGGCAGCTTCCACACAGATTTCCTAAGGGGAGGAGGTTCTGATGTCCCCTTGGTACAGCCGTATGGGATAGTGCCTTAAAGTGGAAGCCAGCTGTCACAGGCATTCCTGTGCAGCAAGTGTGTCACCCAAAGGCTCTCACTGACGCAGCAGTCCCAGGAGGTGGGCAAGGCACATGGGGTCAGGGCCCAGGCTCTGGGCACAAACAGGCTGCTATATCATAGAGCGGCATAGTCCAAGTGGCTCCCCTGATGCTGGGATGAGGAGAAACCCTGACCACAAAGTCCCTGGTGTGGGGTGGGAGCACACGAGGTCAGAGCCAGCCCTGGACTGACCACCTCTCGCCAACACCTGTGCCCAGACAAGGTGCTGTGAGGGAAAGACTGGCTCCTGCCCTGGTGGCCCATGAGGTGTGCAATGTGTCACCACCTCCTGAGACCCAGAGCAGGCCTGAGAAAAGGAGGAAGGACAGAGCCTTCAGACATGGTGTTCTGGGCCCCCTGGCAGGGGCGTGGGAACTGAGGCTGGGCAGCCAGCAGTGCTGTGTGGTCCAGGACTTGTGTGCCCCTGTGGCCAACCCTGCTGGGTCGTGTGGGGCCTGCAGCAGTGACCCCAGCCCTGGGGGAAGGGTGCTGATGCATCAGTCCCCAGACACCACACTAAGCACTTCCCAGCACTGGGGCCTGCGCTGGCCCAGGCAAGACAAGGCAGAGGCAGTGGCGGCCTGGCACACAGAAGGGCCAAGAGGACATGGGAAGCCTCAGCGGCCTGCTACTGTCATCCCCGTGAAGCATCGCTATGAATTTCTTATTGTCCAGAAACACAGAGGAGCCAGGGACAGGCAATTCCCTCCCTGGACATGAGCTGCTGTCAGAGTAACTTGCTCCCTGGCGGGAGGAGCTCTGCTCCATTTGCAGCCCTGGGGTGTAAGCTCAGTCCCCTGCCTCCAGGGACCCTAGGTGTTCATTTCCCATCAGTCTCACAGTCCCAGAGATGGACTTGATGACATTCACCCCATCACCTGGTGAGACTAACAGAATCTGCATGCTGAGCAGAATGCCACCCAGAAGGCCTCAGGCTGTGCTGTGGCGACAGGTTCCACAGAGCTGGGAGGGCACTGCCAAGTGAGCCCCAACCTCTGTCCTGGGCTTTGGGGCAGAAAAACATCACCTCTCAGCCTCCCACATTAACAGAGGCTGAAGCCCCGGGCAACACAAAGGGCCATCTCAAAGCGGCTGCAGACGCCTACTTCTCACACCGCTGAGCCCCCGGCCTGCACACAGGTAGCTCTGCTACCCCCTCGGCCTGGACCCAGCAAGCAAGCCAGGGGCCAGTTTGCTAATGGGCAGGAGTGAGGGGCCTGAGTGGAGGCTGCAGGATGCCCAGGCCACAGTAGGGCTGGGTTACCCCAGTATCCTCACCCCCTGGCTTCCACTGTCCCCACTTTCTGTATTTGCTCCCAAGTTGTAGTCATAGCAGGGGACCCCCATCCTCATTCCCAGCCACTCCCCCATCTGTCCTCAGCACATCAATGTGTCCTCAGACCCCAGCGTCAGAGCACGTCAGTGTTTCCATGAGGTGGAGCCAGGCCCAGACCCTGCCGAGGTCTCTACGCAGCCTGGCTAGGATGGGCCCTGCTCAGCACTGGGAAAGCAGGACGGGGAGCAGGAGATTGTAAGGTGACCAGACGTCCCACTTTTGGTGGGACAGTCCTGATTTTTAACAATTTGTCCCACATCCTGCAGTGTTTTAAAAAAGTCCCGATTTTTGGAAAGAATGCACGACAAGCTAGGGAATGGTGGGAGAATGGGAAGGGAATAGATGATTTTTGGCTGCCATGTGGCTATTTCACCAGGATATGAATGAGTTTATATTATTTTTGTTAATTTTATAATGTTAAACTTTAATAATAACAAATAATTGTTGAGAACTGATTATCGAGAACTGCTTTTCAAAGTTTGCATTGTTGATCAGTTGTTAGAATTCGACCACCATTGTTTGGACTTAGTGAACAATGGCATTTTTTGGCATTGGCAATGATGAAAACATTTTATAACCATCTCTCAGAGGATACACATCGTACTGTGTGCTAGTGCTAGTTAAACAAGTGATGTCAACAAATAGCTATTCAGATAATTTAGGGAAGTAATTTATTTATTTATTTCATGAATTTAGCAGACAGTACTCGTGTTATTTATATTTTATGGTGGTGGCAAAAAGTCTAGTGCCAGCCTTAAAAGTGACACTTATGACTTATGAGGTATCATTATTAAAAAAATATATTGATAAGGAAAAGGTTAAATCTTGGGCATCAGCAAAAATCACAATAGAGAACAAATGGTTAGAAATATTTCATTTTGAAACAGACCATGTTCCATACAATAATGCACTAAAAACTGTGGGATACGCACTGTCCTTACCAGGAACTAATGCTGCGACTGAACACATTTTCTCTATGGTAAATAAAGTGTGGACATCAGAAAAATCACAATTAAGTGTTGAGACTTTGAAAGCCATTTTATGTGTGAAATATAATTTAACAAATTCTTGTGAAAAATTTCATGACCTTTCAACAATGACAGCAATCTACTAAAAAAAATTTACTCAAATGAGAAATATGCCAAAGAATAAAATAATACTATACATAATTTTTTAATGTATTATATTTGTAAATGGTACTTATGTTGAAATTTTAAAAAATATTACAATACTATTTTTGTGTTCTATGAAAATTTTTGTTGCTCCATATAGACCAAATTTTAAATTAAGAGCCCCTTCCCCCTGTCAATGGTGTCCCGCTTTACCAATGTTAAAATTTGGTCACCTTAAGATTGGGGCCCAGACACTGGTGTGGAAGTGACAGGTCTTGGCTGCCTGGTTGAGAAGATGAAACGCCCCTTCCGAGGGGCTTTCACCCACCTGGCAGCTGAGGCATTCTGGGAAAGGACCCCAGATTCCTTCACACTGCAGACAAGAGCTCCTCACCTGCCACTGCCAGGGCCCCAGCCCCACCCCATCCCTGTCCCAGTGCCCTCACTGCCGTGGCCGCAGCCCCTGCTTTCCTTCCATCCTCCCTCTAGCCAGGCCGTTTCTGCTCTGCAGCCCCCTGCTCCCCTGGGCAGAGGGGCCCTCAGCACCAGGCACCCTCCCTGGTCCTTCTGGGACCAACCCCATCAGGTCAGTCTCTTCAGCACCCACTGTCCTGCAAGCCCTCCAAACTGAGCCCGCGCCCGTCTTATCTGAACACATTTGCTGGTCACATGTGCAGGGAAATGAATGACACCTGGGCAAGGACAAAGTTTCCAGAAACTTCCAAAGTCCATCTTAAAAGTAGCCTTGAAGCCTGATCCTGGGGGTCCAGGGAGACATCTTCCTTGTCTAAAGAGACCACAGAATTAATTTAGGCACCAAGGGAACATTTGGCCACAGGAGTGGGAAATGACTTCCGAAGAACCCGATACCAGTCACAGACCCAGCCCTTTTCCATGGCAGTCCCACCAGGGCACAGGTTAGAAAGAAGTGGGCAGCAGCCTCTGCAGGACAGGACAAACCTCATGGCCGGCAGCTGCTGCACCAGAGGCTGTGGTATCCTGCCCAGGTCAACCAACCCTCTGGGCAGAGGGCTACAAGGAACACGGCACACTTTCCAAATTGGGCAGCTACTCCCTTCCCTTTCGTTCTTGAAAACTTCCTTCTAAACAGCCAAGGCCACACAGCACAGGGTGAAGGCCACACAGCATAGGGTGCAGACCCCTCATCAGGGCTGCTCTGGGCCTGTTCCACCCACCTCCTGGTGGTGGCATCTCTCCCTTCCCCACTGACCTCACGCCAGGGGGGCTGTGTGCTGATTTCTGCTGTGGACCCTTAGAAGGCTTGATCAGCTTCTCCCCACCAACCCCTTCCCTCTGCTAATAATAAAGACTGAGGCATGATACTGAGTGGGGCAAGACACGTGGTTTCCCCCAGTGAGCTCAGCTCAGTCTGCCCTCAGGAAACAAAAATATCTGTTTTGTGACAAGCCCATCAGTGAGGGTGACAGAGGTGCCCAGAAGGCATTGCTGATAAGACTGTGAGCCCTAGCACCCTGCAAGGATAGGCACACCAGCCCCAAATGGAAGTGTCCCTCACTCTGGCCTCGGGGCCCCATAGAGGGAAAGCCTGGGCTTAGGAAGAAGTGGAAAAGGCCCCCAGCACAGTTGCTTACACCAGGCACTGTGTAACCCTCTTGAACAGACCCAGTCTGCCTTGGGGAGTGCCCTCAACCACAGCAGTGGGCCACAAGTGGTCATGGCCTCTGTGGTCCACCCAGCGACCCATCCCATGGGCAGGGAGTCCACTTGGATTATGCACGTGTGAAATTCACAATGCCCCAAACTGCAAAGCCCGGGGGCAGGCCTGGGAGGGCATGGATGGGGTCTGTCCCTCCAATAACAGCTGTCCTCGCTCACTAGGCAGCCCAGCCAGAGCCAAGGGCTCCACCGTTCAAACTGTGATTTATTTTCCTTAAAATCCAGAAAGTTCTTTGTGTGACACAGTGATGTGGTCTCTGGCATTGACAACTTGGTGGGAAAATTCTGTCACTCATTTCCTGGAAGCTGGTAGTTAGGGGCAAAGGACAGTGAGGTGTTGGCCTGAGTCCCTGAGGACCCTGCCGCCTCCACCCTCTGCTTTGGCCACTTTGGGGTTAGTTCAGAAGCTAACAGAAAATTCCACAAGGTCCAGCGCAGATGAGGCTTTAGCAGAGGAAGTTTCTGAGAAGAGAAAAGCAGGTATCACTAAGATTAGGGTGCCACCTCCCCATGTAAAGAATTTGTGGGAAAATTTAGAAAACTCAAAGACAATTGTTTTTGTTTGTTTGTTTGTTTTGTTTTGTTTTGCAGTTTTTGGCCAGGGCCGGGTTTTAACCTGCCACCTCCAGTATATGGGGCCGGCCCCTTTGAGCCACAGGTGCCTCCTGACAATTGGTTTTTTATACAAATTTTTAGACAGTTGGCTATTTATACATGAATTCAAGAAGAAAGTTTTCTTCTAGAGACAGAAAATTCAACTCACCTTTCAGAGCTTAGGAAAACCAATTATCATCTCCCTCCACAAATGGGGTTCTTCTCCCCCAAACATTAAGGTAAATTTAAAGAAAAGTTACTCTTTCAACGGCCATTCACAAAAGCCATTTTAGACTCTGCTGTGCATACAACCCCAGCAGTCCTGCACGTGGTCTGTGGGCAGGAGACACCAAGAGGCTGGCAGAGCCCCCCACAGCCACCAGCCATCACTGACGAGGGTTAATCAGTATCTTCCCTGTGTTGGTGCCAATTTGATTTCATCTAAGCAAGGAAACATCTTCCCCCACTGCAAGTTCTTGTGAATGCAACTGACATTACCTGACAGGGTAAATTGCTTATTTTATAGTGAAAATAGTGTTTCTTGTAATTCAGGGATGCCAGAGCACGCTGTATAAATAACGGATCTTCCTCCCTCCAGTTACACGAGTATCTTCTGAACGACGGGCAGCACACTGTACCCAAACAGATGGTGCCTGTGGGTCCTGAGGAGTAAACACACTTTGCTGGGAGAAATGTTAACAGCAAAGGGGTTTGCATTCATCAGGAAGTTGCTGCAGAAGGTATGGTATTTGATTTTACTCTGGGTAGGTATCGAGTCCCGTTCTCTGTGTGTGGTAACCACTGAGATTCAGCTCTGCTCTCTCACTGAGGAGATCTTCTGTCAGTATATTTGGCTCCTTTGGTCTTTTTCCATTTTTCACACAGAAGCTATTTTCCCCCTTGGGCGGGTCACAGGCACAGATGGTTACGACTCCCTGATCCTCTGCCCAGTCCACCTGCTGCCCCACCTGAGGCCAATCCACTTGTGGTGGGGCAGGAGCCACACCTGCAGAGGAGGGCTGGCTACAGGCTTGGCCTCCTAACATTAGCTGAATAACCTGATCACCTCCTTTGCATGAAGCCCAGATTCGCCAGAACCCAGGAGTCCTGATCTATCCTCCAGCCATGTGCATAGGGGAGGGAGGCACAGCTGGGAACACTTCCAACAGAGGACTGAGGAACACTTCCAACAGAGGACTGTCCTGCAGCCAATGTCGGCCAGTGTGGGAGACTTGCTTCAGGAACGCCCAGGAGGGGATTGGGACACCCACAGCGAGGGCAATCCAACCCTTACACACTTTTTAATGAAGGTATGGCCTGCCAGCTACAAGGCAGAGGGCACCAGGCTGGAGGCAGACCTGGGAGGGGGGAGCTCAGTCAGACAAGAAGTGGTGGGAGGGGTGGGGGCGGTGAGAACTCAAGCAGGACCCCAGTCAACATGAAGAACAGCACCGTGGGACTGCTGGTTGGCTTCACACTGGAGCCACCCACGCCAACTCCTACCAACAGCGGGTCTTTTCACATTTGAAAAGGTACAACTGAACTCAAAGGCAAGCTAACCTTCCTGGGGCCCTAGAAAAGAACAGAAACTCTCAATAGGAACCTGAGATTGAAGCCACAGACTCGGGACTTGAGAAGGCAGAGGTAGCAGGGGATACCCCCTACAGTGCAAGAGCTTGGGGCCTGAGAGGTTCATCCCAGATTCAGACAGACTGAAGGAAAGGAGCCCAAGGTAACTGTAACGTGCCCTTTATTCAGCTCGTGATGGCTGGCCAGCAAGCATAGGAAGTCTCACAGAGCAGCCTTAGAATGGCAGTGGCTCTGAGTCAAGCATTAATTACATAAAAATGATGTCATATTACTTAATCATGGTTACTTAAGATGACATAGCAGCTGTGGGCCTTCAGACACAAGAGACCAATCAACTCACCTTCCCCACACACCCCTTGCCAACCAGGGCAGTGGGCATTGGAGGCTCTGCTTCTATATGGAGGTTGGAGCCAGGCTTGCTGCATGGACCAGAGGCTCCCAGTGGCCAGGACTGGGCTGTGTAAGGCTTCTCTGATTATAAATGGGGCCAAGAAGAAGCTACTGGCACCAGAGGTTAGAGACAGACATGCAACCGGCAGCCACATATCTCCAAGGGAGGAAATCCCAGCCTATGGGGGTAAGACGTGGTTCTGAACTCTGAACCCAATGAAGGCCAATATAACACTTCACACACAGGGATCAGCTAAGGGAGAGGAGGCAAAAGCAAAATGAACCAGAATACACCTGCTCAAGATGAATCTTAATATTCAGGACACACAGAAAAAAAAACAATGTGATGAAACTTACCCAATGAACACCACAAATGTGAGAAATTAAAATAGTAAATCATTAAAAGAGATATAACATTATACAAGGTGGACATAAAGTGCTTGTACAATTTCAATAGTTTAACATAGGAAATTGCACATGAATTTTATGTCCATCCTGTATATATTTAAAATCCTCAGAGATTTGTAAATAAACCAAGAAAGAGGGAAGAATACAGGGAAGAGCCAATCAAAAATGCTAGGAACAAAAGATGTGGTGATTAAACTTTTTAGAAACCTCAATGGGTAGGATAAATGGCACACAAAGAAGAAAGAGTGATCAGGTTAGTAGGTTAGTAAGTGAGAAACTGATCAAGACAATACTAGAACAAGTTAGTGAGAAACTGATCAAGACAATACAAAAGCTATCAAGAGAAGGAAAATACAAAAGAAAAATTAAAAGACGTAGAAGCCAAGTAAAAAAAAGTTTTAACATATGCCTATGGGAACTCAATTATAGACAATACAGTAAATAACAGTATGGCCCTATAAAAAGGTAATGGCTGAGAATTTTTCAGAATTGATGACATGAGCACTCAGATGAGGCAAATCAATTGCCAAACAGGACAAATAAAGATAAATATCCACGATAATGAAAAACAAACAAAATTCTGAAGAAACTGCTGGGAGAGAGATTTTCTACAAAAGAGAAACAAGCTGCCAATGAACTTCTTATTAGGAACAATAATGCCAAAAGACTTTAAAGTGATGTCTATAATGTACTGAAGGAAAATTACTGCTAACTTGGAATTTTATACCCAGCTAAATGATTCTTCACACTAAGGATGGACTAAAGTCCTTTCAGAAAAACAAAGACAAGACATGTTTACCTTTAACAGAATTCAATGAAAGAACTAAACTTCAGAATTCCAGAATGGCTCAGGAATTTAATATTCCAGGTACTATGAAAGGTGGGATGAAGTAAAGAGCTAAAACAAGGGATTTGGTTGAAAAGGTGGTCTCCAGACAGCGCCTATGGCTCAGTGAGTAGGTCATTGGCCCCACATACTGAGGGTGGCAGGTTCAAACTGAGACCCAGCCAAACTGCAACAACAACAAAAAAAATCTGGGCTTTGTGGCAGGTGCCTGTAGTCCCAGCTCCTTGGGAGGCTGAGGCAAGAGAATCACCTAAGCCCAAGAGCTAGAGGTTGTAAGCTATGACACCCCAACACTCTACCAAGGGTGACAAAGTAAGACTCTGTCTCAAAAAAAGAGAAAATGTGGCCTCCTTGACAAAGACTTCCTTCTTAGCCAAACTTTAGTTATACTCCTTTAACTAAGCCTCAACCTTGACCTTCTATGTCCTTGGGCTGCTGAGTGCAGTTTTAGCAAGAATCCAGTTAAGTCAATTAAAAGAGAATCCCCCATCCTTGATATCTGGTCAAATTCCTCATATCCCACATTTGCTGTGTAAGTCCTTGGCCTGCCTTCAGCAAGAATGTCACTGACCTTGATACCTGTTATGGGATGAATTATGTCTCCAAAATTTGTCCCCAAATACCTGTTATGGGATGAATTTTGTCCCCAAAATTTGTATAGAACTGCTGACCTGTAGTACCCCAGGTTGTGACTGTATTGGAGGTAAGGCCTTTAGAAGGGTTATTAAGGTATAATGAGGCCACTAGTGGGCCCTAAACCAACATGACTAGTGTCATTATAACAAGAAGGACTTAGGAGACAGAGATATGTGTGCACACAAAGGGAAGAGCATGTGGAGACATAGGGAGAAGGTGGCCTCAGAAGAAACCAAACCTGATGACACCTTGAACTTGGACTTCCAGCCTCCAAAACTGAGAAAATACATTTGTTGTTTAATCCACTTGGTCTGTGGTGTTTCATTATGGCAGCCCTAGAAAAGTAATACAATGTCAAATTGGATTCCCCGTAGTAGTTTTCCATCCTCTGACACTCTCAATTCTTTAGCTATAAATCCCCAGCTTCTATTCTGAGGTCTCTCCCCTACTACATTAGTTCCAAGAATCATTTAGTTACAGTGGGCCTGGTGCAGTTTATTCCTGCAATCCCAGCACTTTGGGAGCCTGAGACAGAAGGATCATTTGAGGCCAGAAGTTCAGGACCAGCCTGAGCAACACGACAAGATCCTGTGTCTACAAAACATTGAAAAAAAATTAACTGGGTGTGGTGGCACACACCTCAGTCCTAGCTACTCAGGAGGCTGAGGCTGGAGGATCACTTGAGCCCTGGAGCTCAAGGCTGCAACGAGCTATGACATTGCCACTGTACTCCAGACCTTGTCTCAAAAAAAGAATTATTACTTGCAGTAAGCAATGGATAATGGAATTAAGATCACACAAGAAAATATCTAGATTTTTAGGGAGGCAAACTGTAATATATAGGAGTAAAATAGTATGATGTTTGGAATCTGCTCTCAAAATTTACCAAAGAAAAATGGATGGATTGGTGAAGCAAATCTGTCATCTTCCTGATAATTGTGGGACTTGAGTGTTGTGTATATAGACATCATTGAACTACTCTGGCAACTGGTGAGTACATTTGCAAATTTCATAAAATAAACATTACACCACTTTTACATTTATAAAGACTTATTCATAAGACATGTCAGGACATTTCAGTGCCTCAAATTATTTTTCTGGGGACTAATTATCCCAATTCCTTAAGATCAATAGACAGGTAGATAGCATAGTCCTCGGCTTCTGAAATTTGATGCTCAGAGAGTAGTCTGCATGCTTGAAATCGTTTTAAACTGGAGAATTGTTTGACAGTCAAAATATGATCTCCTTTGGTAAATGCCCCAAATGCACCTGTAAACAATATTTATTTCGCTTTCATTAGGGGGAATTTTGAATAAAGGTTGATAGTGTGTCCGTGTCTTTTGCTTTCCTGCCGAATTTTCTATGTCTATTAATCATTGAGAGAGAATGTTGAGGTCTCCCACAGACTGGCGACGGTAGCCTGCCTGTGTGGCAGTGTCCAGCCCCGCAGCTCCCTCGCAATTAGTGTTTCCGCACTGTATCGTTCTCCACCCTCTCACTTTCATTTCTCAGTCTTTGTATTTAAAGTCCCTCTCCTGTAGTTAGCATATCTCTCAAGTGGAGAGATTTCATTACCCTGTCTTTAAGTTTGCTGATCTTTTCTTCTGCAGTGATTAATCTGCTGTTAATTCCATCCATTGAGCTTTTCACTCGCGAAGTTATTTTCATTCCCAGATATTCCATTTGTTTGTTTGTTTGTTTGTTTTGAGACAGAGTCTCACCATGTCGCCATCAGTAGAGTGCTGTGTTGTCACAGCTCATAGCAACCTCAAACTCTTAGGCTTAAGTGATTCTCTTGCCTCAGCCTCCCAGGTAGCGGGGACTACAGGCGCCCACCACAACACCCGGCTATTTTGTTTTGTTGTTGCAGTTGTCACTGGTGTTTAGCAGGCCGGCCCAGTTCAAACGACCAGCCATGGTGCATGTGGCCGGCGCCCTACCCACTGAGCTATGGAAACCACCCTGTTTTTAATATTCTTTTCTACTCATGTCATATTTTCTTTTATATTCTCAAGCATATTTATAATATGTATAATGGCCACTCTTTACCAACCCTACCGTCCCTGTCATCTCTGGGTCTGTTTTTATTGACTAATATTTCTTCTAGCTATGGGTCTCAGCCTCTGCTTCTTCTTGTCCTCATAATTCTTTACTGGGTGCCAAGCATTTTTAATGTAAAATTGATACATATCTGGATTTTTTCCTTTTTATCTTACCTTAAAGAGTGCAGACATTTGTTCTAGAGGGCAGTAAAGTCCCTTACAGATGAGGTTGACCCTGTGACACTTGGTTTTAAGGGTTCTAATGGTGGATCTAGAGTAGCCTCTACTGGAAGGTTAGTTCATTCCCACTACTAGGCTTGATCTTCGCGTAATCTACTGACTGCCTCAAGTGTTCTAACTGGCTCAATGGAATTCAGATATCTCCCAGCCTGCCTGGTGTGAGTTCTGGCTGGGAATAGTTCAGCTTATACTTCACTGTTCTTTGTCCAACTCATGGAATTTCACCTACACACGCACAGACTGTAAAAACTCAGAGAGACCTTATGCAGGTCTCTGGAGTTCTATATCTCTGTGTTTTCCTGCCCCATCTCAGCTCCCCAAAGCCCAGTGTCTCTTTTCCGCAGTTCAGCTGGCTCGCCCTACTCTGCCTGGCTATAGGAAAATTGCCTCCAGGAAGAACAGTGAGTTGACTATACAATCCATTTCACCTGTTTCCGTTCTTAGGACTCATAGTCCTGCACAGCCTCTTGTCCTAATGTCTAAATCTTGTCTCACGTGTTTTCTCTAGTTTTCTGATTATTTTTGTCAAAACAAAAGAGCTAAGATACGTTCTATACCAGCTACTCTCTCATGACTTGCTAAAGAAATGCTGAAAACTATTTTCTGTGTTTTTATTATTTTATTTTATCTTATCTTATTTTTGAGACAGAGTCTGAAGTTGTCACCCTGGGTAGAGTGCTGTGGCATCATAGCTCACAGAAACTTCCAGCTGGAGCTCAAGCAATCCATTTGAGGATTTTTCTAATTTTAAATTAGAAAAATTTAAATTTCTAAAATATTCTAATTTTAGTAGAGATGAGGTCTTGCTCTTGCTCAGACTGGTCTCAAACTCTTGAGCTCAGGCAATCTACCTGCCTTGCCCTCCCAGAGTGTTCAGAGTGCAAGTATGAGCCTGTTTTCTATGTTTTTAAAGCCATACCACGTCTTTGGGATTCCTTAGAACTATAAGTTGAGAAGTTCTACAGAGATGTACTAAGCACCTGCCAGTGCTAGAAGCTGGGAGACTGACTAAGAGTCCCCTGGGTCTGAGGGAGAGAGAGCACATGTGGTCTGGTCACCCAGCGATAGAAGCCAAGTCATGTGTGAAACGGAACAAATGAGGGATGCATGAATAGTTCCTTCTAACTCCAACAATCTGTGCTTTTGTTATTTTATATGAACATATTTATTTACTTGACCCCAGTTTCAAAAATTCAAAAAGTAAAATGCAGAATTTTCGAACACATGACTCTAATTACAGTGGGATGAGTTGGGATTGGCAGTTGAACAGGCTCCTGAACAAGCCACATTTCTGACTAGAGTAACCGAGGTCTGCTGCCAACCCGCCAGCCATTGCAGCACTTTGTAGTTCTAGGACTAAAGAACTTTCATCTGAATTAGTAGATTTTATAAAGTCAAATTTCAGGAAAGTTTGATTTGGTCTAAAGACAATCGTGTTTGCCATTTGCCTGAAACCACAGCCCTTTCGAAAGGAAGGTGCCCAGCCCACAAATCCTTCCCAGAGGCAGACCAGGCTCCCATGTTGTGTACCCCGTGGTCTGAGTCTGCGTCCTGCAGTTAACTGGACCGAGTGGACATCTGACATGCCTGCAGTCACTCTCGCCCTACTGGGGAAAATGAGCTAGCAAACACCAAAGGAGACCTGAAGCTCAACATATAGGGATAGGCGATAGCTAAATTGGGGACCACACATGGGCAGAACACAAGAGGCCCTTGCTTGCTGAAGTTACAAGTCAGAGAAATCTCCAAGGTAGAAAAGTGACAATAACATACCATTGGTAGTGAGTGGACACAGCACAGGTGTGTGGAGCCATCTGGATGGTAGAGCCTTCAGCTGTCCTAGGGTTGCTGCCAAGTGCTGGAGGGACACCACACTGTCAGAGTCCCTGCGTCACACTCCAGGAGGTGATGCCATCTCTACTCCTCCACATTGTACTTAAAATAAGCTTCCCTTCTCTCCAGCTAACGGAGCCCCTATTAAGTATTTGCACCCAAAGAAACCTGACACGTAACAATCACCACGGTTTGGACGGATGCTGGGCTTGAGCATGGGTCGTCTAGCAAAATATGAATTAATCATAGACGATTTTGGCAAAGTAGAGATCCAAGAAGACTTTGGCAGAAGTTTCGCAGTGGCGGCCGAAGAGCTGAATCTGATCATAGATGCATTTAGTTTGACTTGTACAACACGTCCTTAACATAGGCTGATAAATGCTGATCTCTTCCTTCTCTTGAAAAATTGGAAATGTGGTACAATTAGGCTTGCATTCCCCTGAAAACAGTCACCTGGAGCTGAGAGGCAGCATCCACTGTACGTGGGGCAGGGTCTCTACAATTCACCACGCAGCACCCCCTCCACACAGGGATGCCACATGGGCCTGCACAGTGACCCCCGGGAGAATCCATTTGCTCCCTACTGACTCTTTTGTTTTAGCAGCAAAATTTCTGAGCTGATCTAGTAGCAGACGTGAATTGAGGATCAGAGACCGTGGGTCTGCCTGCCAGCTCTGCCCCCCACCCCATGCCTGCTCACTGAGTGACCTTGAGTAAGCCACCTGACCTTGGTAGGCCGGGCCAGCTGGCTCCTCCCTGGTTATTCTGTGCATGGACACAAACCCGGAGATTATGCAGAACTTGATCGCAGCCTGAGATCCTGGTAAGCAGCCTTAGTTGATGAAATCCCCTCACACTGTTCCAAAAACAGCTTCCTGTGAGGAGGAACTGTGTTCCGGGATGATTTAGGCTCGCTCACTCCCTTCTCTGGCTCACTGCTGATTAGCTGAGCTGCTCCTGCCCCTGCTTCACAGGAACGAGAGGCTCTTAACCAAGCTTGGGTTAAGCTTCTCTCCCTGGCCTCCCAGGCCCTGATGTCCGGCCTCCCTTGGCCTGAGCCCACGGATAGCCCCTCTGAGAAAAGGGGGCGTGGGTAAATCTTCCCTTCTCCACAGCCCACTCCCCAGTCTCTTCCCATTTCCAACCCTCCATTCTCTCCCCCTCTGTTAAGGCTCCTCACACAAGAAAAGCCCTTCAGGGGATGGGGTACTCCCACTTAATGGGTACAGGGTGGGGGTATACGGCCCAACTCTGGGGGTGGGGCACAACTACAACAGAGACTCTGCCTAACAAATGGAAACACTGTAACATAATTCTTTGTACCCTCAAATTAACTTGAAATAAAATAAATAAATAAATAAATAATAAAAACAAAAAAATAATGGGGAAAAGGAAGAAAAGCCCTTCAGAGCTCGAGGCAGGAACGCTCTCCCTGCTGTGACTGACTACGCTCTCCTGCAGTGATTTTCCCCATAAAGTCTCTCCTGACTTAAGTCCAGATGTGTTTTCCTTCTGACACCTGTCGGGGCTTCCACTGTCCCTGAGTCCCCTAGCCATCAGGACGGGAGCTGCGCCAGGTGTTTCCTGCTGCCTCCACCAGGACTGCAAGCCCCCTGCCCCTGAAGGCCTGCTCAGCCCCCACTTGGACATCTGGCCTCTGTCAGTCCCTGTTACACCTCCATCTGCCTTGACAGTAAAGGACACACCTACTTCCCCCTCAGAGCTGGCCCTTCAGGACTTCCAGTTAAACCCAGGTCCCCTTTCCCCACCATAGAGGTGTTGGTCCCCCCACATCCATGGCACTACCCCACCCATTTCCTTCCTGCATGAAGGTCAAACCAAGGCTTAACCCCCAGCAAAAAGTATTCCAGAACACCTCCCTGGGTTCTCCCCACCAGGCATCCCGACTGACCAGGACAAGCCACCGAGGTCAAGGCTCCCTTTCAAGGTGTTTTACTGGCAGTTCAGTTTCTAGGGTCCTGCCTGACAAGACGTCCCTCGGGAGTGAGCAGGAACCTGCCCCGGGAGGAACACGTCCACAGGGAGGGCCATGAGAGCTCCACTGAGGCACAGTAGCCTCAGGCAGGAATTAGGAAAAGCAGCCTAAAAATCTCAACAAGAACCAACCAGCACCAATACCTTGGCCGGGATTTGCTAATGGACCTCCTGACCTCGAAAAGTGTTGAAGCAACAAGTGAGACAGGCTGAGCTCAGGTCCCGGTTGGAGGAAGCTGCCCTCCTGCAGTCTGACCATCCCACGGGCCTGACTCTGCTTCTATTTGCAAAGGGATGGACCTGTCCCCAGTGCTGGGGCGGCTTTCTCAGCTGTTCTCCTTTCATCCTCTCTCGGCCCACCTCTGATGTCACCACAGTCCACCAGAGGGTTTCCCAATGAGACCTGAATGTCATTTTACCATTAGGTGCCACAGTCAACGTGGCTACTTGATCCCCTCCCCCCAACACAAGCTCAGCAATGTGGCCTGAGAAATGAAGAGGTGGGATCTGGGGTGCAGTAGAGTCAATCCTACCTCTTGGGGTTCCACTGCCTGTTTGGAGCTCACGGTCCCCAAGAATATCCTTGGAGCCCTTCTTTGTCCCTAGTTCTTTCCCCCCAGAACTATAAAACATTCTTTTGGGAAACAGCAATTCCCAATCTTCATTTATGAAGGTTTGTGACAGTAGCAGCCGGTTGCAGTGGCTCATGGCTGTGATCCCAGCTGCTTTGGGAGGCTGAGGCAGAGGACCACTCAAGCCCAGGACTTTAAGACAAGCCTGGGCAACACAGTGAGATGCCCTCACTATGAAAACTTTAACAATTAGCCGGGCCTGGCAGTGGCACTGGTAGTCCCAGCTACTCAGGAGTCTGAGGCAAGAGGATCACATGAGCTGAGGAGTTCAAGGTTGCAGTGAGCTATGATAATACCACTTCCCTCCAGCCTGGGGGATAGAGTGAGACCTATGTCTAAAAAACTAAAATAAAATAAAGGCATCCATAAATGCACAAGGTACTTACAAGCCCCCTGACTCCTTGGGCAGCCCAAGGGATCTAATCGGTCAGTTTCAGAGAAGGCTCAACTGTGTAGGGGCCCAGGTGCCCCTGACAGCTGTTAAACAGGGACAGCCCGTACGTGGGTAAGGGGACACTTCACAGGAAAGGACAGAGCAGCCCCGCTATGCGTTCTGCGAGCTTCTCAAGGCCAGGCAAGAAGGGAGGAAGCAACAGTAAGAGAGAGATGCGAGAACTGGATGGGGCCTTGAGAGGCTGGTCACATGGGTTGGGTTTGGGCTGGCCATGTGTCTGGAAGTTCCTTAGAATGGAATCCTCCTGACATTTGCTAGTAGGAGGCTGAGAAGCATGTACAACTCTGAGAAATTGAGCAGATCCTGGGGGACCTAGGGGTAGTTGCCACTCTGGGGGCAAAGTTCAAGGGTCCCAAGATCCAGACTAGAAAGCAGCCAGGTGAGGTAGAGTGAGGTCCCAGCCAGCCAGTCCTGGAGAGCAGGTGGGTACTGTGTCCTCAAACTCCTATGATGAAGCTTCAGCGCCCTGAACCTCAGCATGACTTCACTGGCAGATAGAGCCTGAAAGAAGGGACACAGGCTAAATGAGGTCATGGGGCGCCCTAATTCAATAAGGTTGGTGCCCTTATGAGAAGAGGGGGTGCCCCAGAGCACTCTCTCCATCTTGTGAGGACAGAGCAAGGAGCCAGCCATCCACAAGCCAGGAAGAGAGCCCTCCCCAGAACCAAATCCGCCAGAACAGGGAGAAATAAATGTATGTTTGTTGTCTGGGCTCCAGGCTGCAGTGATTCATCCCAGAGGCCTGAGCTGACTGATGCTAGGGACTGGGGGTGGGGGTGGGGTGTAGAGGGCAGGGTCCTGGAGCATGGAGCATGCAGCTGGGCACGTCCAGGCCACAGTGGGGCCAGCGACGTCAGCAGGCAAGCCCTGCTCAGAGCAAGCTCCCAGATAGGAGTGGTGTGTGATGTGAGGTGTGTCTGAGTGTGAGCTTTAAGTACGTGTGGCCCTAGCCCCTAGGCAGTCCCCTTCCTGCCCTCTGGGAAGCAAAGCCCAGCAAGGTGTTCCTGACCACCAAGTACAGCGGAAGGAGCCCTCTCCACACCTCCCCGCCTCCCCACTGTGCTCTGCCCCTACCTCAGCCTCACCTGCAGACACTGCAACATTTTCTGGAGACAGCTGCAAGCTCAGGATTGGTGGAAGGGCTGGAGTCCCTCCTCCCGTAGGTCAGTGGCCGGACAAGGACAGCAGAGAGGAGACGTGGGGAGAGAGCAGTGGGAGGGGGGTCGCTCTAAAACAAGAGAACACTCCATGCCAGCCTGTCTGCTCGACTCACTGGCACAGATCCCCACTGGGTGGCAGTTTGATCCAGTACAAAAATTAGCATGTCTTACATTAGCACAGCACTAATTGTCACGGGGGGGGGGGGGGGGAATTGGGCCAAATGACGAAAAGGTGTAAAAGGAAGCATTTAAGTATATGCGAACAATTTACCCCCCCGTGATTTGTTGCAAACCATGCCCGGCCCCCACCACCACTGCTGGGGAATGCCGGTT
>CAUYTI010089516.1:0-25379 GCA_963575145.1 Galago senegalensis
ATGAAACTGTAAAAAAAGAAATAGCTGAAAATGTTAACAAATGGAAAAACATACCATACTCATGGCTGGGAAGAATCAACATTGTTAAAATGTCCATACTACCCAAAGCAATATATAATTTTAATGCAATCCCTATTAAAGCCCCACTGGCATACTTTAAAGATCTAGAAAAAAGTAACACTTCATTTTATATGGAATCAGAAAAAAACCTTGAATAGCCAAGACATTACTCAGAAAAAAAAACAAAGTAGGAAGAATCACGCTACCAGACCTCAGACTATACTATAAATCGATAGTGATCAAAACAGCATGGTACTGGCACAAAAACAGAGAGGTAGATGCATGGAACATAATAGAGAACCAAGAGATGAACCCAGCTACTTACCATTATCTGATCTTTGACAAGCCAATTAAAATCATTAAGTGGGGAAAAGATTCCCTATTCAACAAATGGTGCTGGGTGAACTGGCTGGCAACCTGTATAAGATTGAAACTGGACCCACACCTTTCACCATTAACTAAGATAGACTCTCACTGGATTAGAGATTTAAATTTAAGATGTGAAACTATAAAAATATTAGAAGAAAGTGCAGGGAAAACACTTGAAGAAATCAGCCTGGGTGAAAATTTTATGAAGAGGCCCCCTTGGGCAACAAAGCAACATCAAAAATACACTATTGGGACCTGATCAAACTAAAAAGCTTCTGCACAGCCAAGAATACAGTAGTTAAAGCAAGCAGACAGCCCTCAGAATGGGAAAAGATATTTGCAAGTTATGTCTCCAACAAAGGTTTAATAACCAGAATCCACAGAGAACTCAAGCATATTAGTAAGAAAAGAACAAGTGATCTCATCTCAGGGTGGGCAAGGGACTTGAAAAGAAACTTCTCTCTGAAGACAGACACATGGCCTACAGACAAATGAAAAATGCTCACCATCCTTAATCATCAGAGAAATGCAAATCAAAACTACTTTGAGATATCATTTAACTCCAGTAAGATTAGCCCACATCATAAAATCTCAAAACCAGAGATGGAGGCATGGATGTGGAGAAAGGGGAACACTTCTACATTGCTGATAGGGATGCAAACTAATTTGTCCCTTTTGGAAAGATTTTTGGAGAACACTTAAAGAACTAAAAATAGACCTGCCATTTGATCCTGCAATTCCTCTACTATGTATATATCCAGAAGACTAAAAATCATATTACAACAAAGATATTTGCACCAGAATGTTTATTGCAACCCAATTCATAATTCCTAAATCATGGAGGAAGCCCAAGTGCCTATCAATCCACGAACAGATCAATAAATTGTGGTATATGTATACCATGGAATATTATGCAGCTTTAAAAAAAGATGGAGACTTTACCTGCTTCATGTTTACATGGATGCGGCTGGAACATATTCTTCTTAGCATAGTATCTCAAGAATGGAAGAAAAAGTATCCAATGTATTCAGCCATACTATGAAACTAGTTTATAGCTTTCATACGAAAGCTATAGCCCGATTATAGCCCAAGAATATGGGGATGGAGGAGAGGGAAGGGAGAGCGAGTAGGATGGGTAGTGGTAGAATGATTGGTGGGACCATACCTACGGTCCATCTTACAAGGTTACATGTGAACCTTTCTAAGTGTAGAATATAAATGTCTTAACAAAATAAGAAAATGCCATCAAGGCTATGTTAACCAGTTTGATGAAAATATTTCAAATTGTATATAAAACCAGCACACTGTACCGTATGACTGCATTAATGTACACAGCTATGATTTAATAAAAAAAATTAATAATGGTTATAATTGAGTGGATGGGTAGAAATGCAGATAAAAGAATGGCAAAATACTAACACCTGTTGAAGCTGGATAATAGGCACATGGGGATAATTAATAATACTATTCTGTTTACTTTTATTTTTCTTTTGAGACAGTCTCATACATCACACTTAGGTAGAGTGCCATGGCGTCATAGTTCACAGCCGCTTCCCATATACATGAAACTCTTGGGCTTAAGTGATTCTCTTGCCTCAGCCTCCCAAGTAACTGGGACTATAGGCATCTGCCACTCAGCTATTTTTTGTTGTAGTTGTCTTGTTTGGCAGGCCAGAGTGGGATTCCAACCCACCAGCCCCAGTGTATGTGGCCAGCGCCCAAGCCAGAGCTATAGGCACCAAGCCTCTGTTTACATTTTATATGCTTGAAATTTTCCATAATAAAAGATTTTTTTCAGTGATCTGTTTGTCTAATCAGGCTTTTATAAAAATAGAAAAATTAAAAGGCAATTTAAACAGTTAAATTCTCCTACAAATATGGTAGTGATGATAAAAAAGAATGACTTTAGTTTAGTTTTGGTTGAACCATACTGATCCATAATAATAACTGGTTTTTAATACCTAAAGGGCAAGTTCATCAGGTTCTGCCTTATGTGTTCAAGTGAAATAGTCATGAATTTGGTAAAGAATAAAGGTAACTCCCATATGTAGTTATGGAACATATATAGCATTTATATCACATATTCAAGGTATTAACCAGTCTAGCTACAGATACTGCTGAGCTTTACTTTTTTAACTTTTTAAATGGAGATTACAGTCTATTTACTATATAAATAAAACTTTGCTTTTAGGCAAGAGAAGAGATAAATGTATTATTTTTATTACAAAAAGATAAAACTTTTTTTATTCATAGGAGTTATGATCGGAGTTCCAGGAGCTTAGATCAAGATTCTCCTTCAAAAAAGAAGAAATTTCAAGCAAATTATGCTTCTACCACTCATTTAATGACTGGCAAAAAAGTTCCATCATCTCTGCAAACAAAGCCTAGTGACTTAGAAACAACAGTATTTTACATTCCTGGAGTTGATGTAAAGGTAAAAGCCTAGTTGCCTACTATAAGAGATTAGATTATTAGTAACAATGCTCATTCTATTAAACTGAAACTTTGTGAGTGTTTTGTCTAATACAGCCATATCATGAACGTAAGAACATCTAAATTGGAGGTTGTCTCTTTTTTTAACAGCTTTTTCCATGAAAGTTTGCCATAAAGAAGTTAATTTTCTTTTCTGTAGACATTCAAACATACTTGCTAAATCCTTGCCTGATCCAGCTTCATTAAAGAACAGTTTTTTGGTTCTAAAGTTATAGAATAATATACTATTGAGCTGGAAGGAACTTTAAAGATTATCTGGAATTACCTTTTTAATTTAAAAAATGAAAAACACAGATAATATAGCGAGGATCACAAAGCTAATTTGTAAAAGTCTGAACTGAGTCATCTGACTCCTGGACTAGTGATCTTTCTACCACATTTTTATATATTTCTTGTTTTTCCTCATCTGAATAATTTTAATTCTAAAATTTTACTTGTTTCAATACAGTTGCATTACAATTCCAAGACATTAAAGACTGAATCACCTAATGCCTCAAGGGGATCTTCCTTGCCAAGAACACTTTCCAAAGAGTCCAAGCTGTATGGTATGAAAGATAGTGCAACATCTCCTCCTTCTCCTCCTTTATCTTGCACTGTCCAGAGCAAGACTAACACCTTACTTCCTCCCCAGCCCCCACCTCTTCCCTCAGGTATTTAAGGAGAATATGCTCTATTTTTGTCATTTTTTAATTAACTTAATTTTTAGTCATCACCTATTTGCTCTATTGAGACTTACAAATTCACCTGTAAGGAAAAGAACATGGACATGTAAATAATGACTGTGTGAAATTAATATATAGAAGTGTGGGGCCAACTACGTTTGACCATTTTTCAGATTGATAATTACTTTAGGTTGTCTGTTATAAGATAAACTTAACATACCAAATAGTTTGCTTAATTAAACTTTTAGGTCTATGTATATTTAGAAAAGGGTAGTTTTATATAGTTCAAATTTGCAAGCTTGCCAACAGATGAAAATATCAAATTTACACATTTAAGACAGTATGTTGACCTTAACCACATTTATTAATTATCTATTGTTGCATAAGAAATTACCCCAAATTTAGTGACTTATAACCTCAAACACAGTTTCTGTTGACCAGAAATGCAGGAGCAGTATGGCTCAATGGATCTAAGTCATGGTTTTTTATGAGGTTGGGTTGGCTAGGGCTACAATCCTCTGAATATTTTACTAGAGCTAGAAAACCTATTTCTATCATGTCCCAGATGACTGGCTGATTGATGATTAGTTCCTCCCCATGTCAGTCTATCCACTGGGCTACTTGAGTGTTCTCATGACCAGGTAGTTGACTTCCCTCGAAAGAAGTGATCTAAAAGAGAAATGGCTAAAGCTGCAATGTCTTTTAGGGCTTAGCCATCACTTCCACAGTGTCTTATTGATCATACAGATGAGTGTGGGAGGGAATTACACAAGAGATTGTATACCAGGAGGCAAGGATCATTGGAAACCATCTTGGAATTTGGCTGCCATAACATATGAATGATAGCTTACGTACATGGTAGAATTTAGGAAAAGGGGGGTATTTATTTAGAAACAAATAATTTATTTGACTAGATAAGAATTATTTGAAAAAGTTTCCTTTGGGAGACAGAACTTGATACATAAACCTTTTAAAATAGTTATCATAATGATAATGGCTCATATTTTTCTATCACTTTTCAATTGACAGGACACCTCTGTGCCCATTAAGTGCATGGCAGATTTTACTATCCTATTTTATAAATGGGGAAAGTTAAGTCTCAAAGAAGTTGAATGTCTTTTGTAGATTTACACAACTAAATGTTAGGTTTGGAGACCTAAGACAAAGTTAGCCAAGTTTTTGTTAGATATTCTGTTCACTTTATTGAAGCAGAAATAGGTAGAAGAAAGATGCCATCCCATGTATGGAAGCAAGTTAAATATGTCCAAGCTGAGCATAATATGAAAAGCCAGAAAACAATGACATTTTTCCTCGCTTGCTTAGTTAAAATTTTCTATATCTTCTTAAATGGACAAAAGGACTAATGCTGATGAAAGACTACCAAAGTATAAAGTTGAAAATTTGGACCAAAATTTGTGACCTAGAGCAAATAGGAATAACCATCCTATATGTCATTAGTTATCTTTGTATTCTAACATTAATGTATCATTTCTATCATCCTGCCATTTTTATTGCTTTCTCTTATGGTCTTATTTATAAGGTGCTTTACCTGATTAAATTATCATATAATTCTAATTTCTTACAAAATTGTCTTATGTTTAATGATAATTTTATAAATGTTCTAGCCAAAGGAAAAGGAAGTGGAGGAGTAAAAACAGCAAAGTTATATGCCTGGGTAGCACTTCAGTCATTGCCAGAAGAAATGGTTATTAGTCCCTGTCTATTAGACTTCCTGGAGAAGGCTCTGGAAACTATCCCAATTACACCAATTGAAAGGAATTATACAGGTAAGTATCCTCCTTAATATACTTCCCCATCACGTATATTTTGGGATTTTTTTACTTAGAAGGATTTCTTAATGCTGTTATCCATTATTACATAGTATATTCAATTATAAATATAAAAGAATTAATATAATTGTAAACAAACTTGAGATCATCTAATCCTCACTTGCAAATTTAGAAACTAGGTCCTAGGGAGGCTATATAATTTTCCCATGGCCAGAGCTAGTTAAAGACAAAGTTTCCATCCTTAGGTCCTACATTAAGGGTATGTATCTTGGACTGAAATTTTCTTTAGGGCAAGAGTATAATCACTGTTTCCTTGTAGTGTTTGGTTTATCAGGCAAATTTGAGTTTGGGAAAGTAAGCAAAATATTTGGATAGGGGAAGAATTGTAGCATGATGGGTTACAGAAGCAGATGTTCCTGGGTGTTTATACCTCTGATTTCATCTAGTATAAGAGATGAAAATCTTTTACTAGTTTGTTCTTGACTTTATAATAAAACTTGGAACTAAATATTTTAACAGCTATCAGCTCACAGGATGAAGATATGGGACATTTTGAAATACCAGATCCTATGGAAGAATCAACAACATCACTAGTATCATCTTCGACATCTGCTTATTCTTCCTTCCCTGTAGATGTTGTGGTTTATGTACGAGTTCAGGTAATTTATTTCATTTATTCCTTTTTGTCTTAAAGAAAAATGTGTGTTTTTCTTAAGTTTATTTGAACATTTCAGTATTACTTCCTTTTTTTAGTTTTCTTAACCTTGGCTTCATGGACTTTTACTTAGTATGTCTATGATGGATTGGAGGTTGCCTAAGTACATGTAAAATTTTATGTGTATACACATGCTCCTCAACTTGTGGTGGCATTACATTCTGAAAATATTACCAAATGCATTTAATATGCCTACCATAACCCTAACCTACTGAAATGTGCTCTTAACACATTAGCATACAGTTGGGTAAAATCTTCTAACACAAAGAGTACTTTATAATAAAGTGTTGATATCTTATCTGATTTATTGAATACTGTACTAAAAGTGAAACAATTGTTTTATGAGTACTTGAAGTATAATTTCTACTGAATATCAATTTTGTACCTTTGTGAAATAGAAAACACATCCTCAGAGATCATCTATATTCACTTTTCTATGAGAAGTTTCATGGATTTGGGGGCTTCAAAATTTAGAACTCACACTCTTGTGGCAAATATAAAAATTAAAGCCCTTTTTAAGCATCTTATGCCATTTTTATTATGACACTTCCATTTCTTGCCATTGGGATTCCTTCTGGGCAAATAGAAAGTGTAACTGAGATATAAAAATCACAATAGTGCCTATGTTAAAATTTTTGCTAAGAGATATGAAGTTTTTATTTAATATTTTATTCTGAAATCCAGTCCTATTGATAGGCCTTTGGGAATATCTACTAGCATGTGATTAAATCTGTTTATTAAGGAGTATTTAAAAACTACTTGTATTCAGACTTTAGGGTTTAGTAACTGATGGTAACATCAGTTAAAATCTTATAATCAGTCTGAAGAATGAAAGAAACACTAATGTTCATCTGTTCCAACTATTTTCTGTAATAACAATTTGGCCAAAAGAGCTTCAGTTTGATATTCTAGAGTTTTGCATTGGCTTTTTTGAAGGTCTAATACAAATATACAATGGACAAGGACTTTGAGGGTTTATAAAAACTTTGTTATTAATATTATAATGTTCTTAAATTTTAAAATAAGTGAAATTAATTCCCTTAAAATACTTGATTATGAACAAGTTTAGTATGAACATAAGTGTTTTTAAGGTTCTGAGTTATCTAAATGTCTAAATAGTCATCCCTTGCTATACTTGGAGGATTAGCTCTAGAACCACTCCCTCTCCCATGTACCAAAATTCATGCATACCAAAGACCTATGGTCAGCCTTGAGGAATCCACATACACACACACACACACAAAAAGAAAACCAGCCCTCTGTGTATGAGAGCTTCATATCCTGGGATACTGTGTTTTTAATAAACCCATGTTGTTAAGGGTCAACTAGATTTATTGTTCAGAGATGGTTCCTTAAATACTTATTTTTTTGAAATGATACCATTTTTACCACAAGTTTTGATTTATATAGCATGCTTTTATGCAAAAACACTAGGATATTAAACACAAAATAAGCTTTAAGTGTCAAATGAAGGCCGGCCGGTTGTAGTGTCTCATGCCTAAAGTCTTAGCACTTTGGGAGGCAGAAGGATCGTTTGAGCCCAGAAATTTGAGGTTGAAGTGAGTTATGATAACCCCACTGCACCCAGCCCAGGCAACAGAGTGTGAGACTCTTTCTCCAAAAAAAAAAAAAAGTGTCAAATGAGAAAACATGATAAATTTAGTATAATGAATGGAGATGAAAATCAAATGTAACTTTTACCCAATGTGAAAATTCTTAACCATCTAGTTCCTAGAAAACTTTATTTTTGGCTGTTATTTTTAGCCCTCACAGATCAAGTTTAGCTGTTTACCAGTATCAAGAGTGGAATGCATGCTAAAGCTGCCATCTCTGGACTTGGTGTTTTCTTCAAATCGAGGTGAACTGGAGACTTTAGGGAGTACATATCCTGCAGAGACATTATCCCCTGGAGGTAATGCTACAACTCAGAGTGGAACAAAGACCTCTGCTAGCAAAACTGGAATACCAGGTATAGAAACATTCTTTTATTCCTCTGGTATAAAGCCAAATACTGTTTTTAAATAGATAATTTAATAGTAATTAATAGATATTTTTAATATATTTAGAAAAGGAGAACATTTCAGGATTAGAGTATTTATTCAAAAAATCTATAACAGACCAGAGTTTTGAGTATATTCCATGTGTTACCTGAACTTGAACACTCTTTAGTCCATATTTTTAACAACTGGAAGATAACATTTTCGTGTTGGTTTTCAGCGTACACACCCCAAGTACTATGGCGTAACTGTTGTACTTCAACAGTTCAAGTACTTTTGAATGTTTTATATTAAGTTATATTTTACATTTAAGTATAATTAGTGTTACCCATGGAAAATAAGAGATATAGTGCTATCTTATAAGGATTTTGTAGCATATTTTTTTTAAATAGCAATTTAAAATAAAAGATTGATTTCTTAGAAATACAGTTTTTGCTGTTGTGGTCAACTATCATCAAACGCTTATACTTAGCTCCAAAATATTGCTGCTGGAGTTCTGCTGTCAACAGAATACTGATGTGGTAGGATTGGCTTATGAAAACACATTTTCTGATGATAAAAGTAACTCATTATTCTTTATAGGTAATGCAGAAAATGGAAAAGTACTAAATATGAAGTAAAAATAAGAAATAATATCTCTTTATGTTAGATGACCAGTGTTATCAATTCCTCCTCTATAGCATTTTTGTAGTGATACAATCTTTTTCCTAGGCAAAAATGAAATATGCCCTCTTCTGCTATGTAACTTCTTAAAATTTAAAATATCACAGGTATTTTCCCAAATTATTAAATATTTATTTCTAAAATAACTTTAATAGCTGTATAATAATTCATCATTTTGTTCATATGCTTGAGATTTCCTGGCTTTCCTTGTATTTTTTGTTTTTTAAATAGTATTAAAATTAATATCTTTGTACATAAATATTCATAAACAAAGATGTCCTAGGATAATTTTTTAAAGGTGGAATTTCTAGGTTAGAGGGTATGACCATTTTTTTAAAATCTTTTATCCATCTCAAATCAATTTTTGTCAGCGATGAGAAGTGTGGGTCTAGTTTTAGTCTTTTACATGTGGTTATCCATTTCTCCCAGCACCATTTATTGAATAGAGATTATTTTCCCCAGTGTATATTCTTGTTTGATTTATCAAAGATCAGGTGGCTGTGAGAGGTTAGTTTCATTTCATGGTTTTTTATTCTGTTCCAAATGTCAGTGTCTCTGTTTTTGTACCAAAACCATGCTGTTTTGATCACTATGGCCTTGGTATAGCCAAAAGTCTGGTAAGGTGATACCCCCAACTTTGTTTTTATTAATAAGAATTGCCTTGGCTATATAGGGTTTCTTCTGGTTCCATATAAAACAAAGAGTTGTTTTTTCTAATTCTTGAAAGTATGATGATGGTATTTTAATGGGGATTACATCTACATCTGTAGATTCCTTTGGGTAGTATAGACATTTTCGCACTGTTGATTCTTCCCAGCTATAAGCATGGTATGTTCTTCCATTTGTTAATATCATGTGCTATTTCTTTTCTTAGAGTTTTGTAATTTTCTTTGTAAAGGTCCTTCTCCTCTTATCTTATGAATATTTCTAGGTATTTCATTTTCTTTGAAGATACTGTGAAGGGAATTGTGTTCTTGATTAGCTTCTCATCGTGGCTGTTATCGGCCTATACAAAGGGTACTGATTTGTGGACATTGATTTTTGATCACTTCCAGGAGTCTTGTGGTTGAGTCTTTGGGATTCTCTAAGGTTTGACCTCCTCTGCCTCCATTTGGATGCCTTTTATTCCCTTCTCTTGCCAGAGAGACTAGAACTTCCAGCACTGTGTTAAATAGCAGTGGTGACAGAGGATAATCTTGTCTGTTTCCAGTTCTAAGAGGAAAAGCTTTTAGTTTTACTCCATTCAGTATAATATTAGATGTGGGTTTGTCATAGATGGCTTCAATCAGATTAAGAAATGTGCAACCTGTGCCTAAATTCTTAAGTGTTCTAATTAGAAAAGGTTGCTGGATTTTATCAAATGCTTTTTCTGCATCTATTGAGAGAATCATATGGTCTTTGTTTTTGCTTCCGTTGATATGGTGAATTAAGTTTATGGCCTTGTATATGTTAAACAAGCCTTTCATCCCTGGAATGAAAACAACTTGATTGTGATGAATGACTTTTATAACTGTGTGGCTGTACTCTATTGGCTAGGATTTTATTGAGAATTTTTGCAAATATATTTATTATTGAAATTGGTCTGAAATTCTCCTACAGAACCATGAGTTTGTTGATGTGCTCTCTTTCTGCTGTTCAAATTAAGTACCTAAGGCAATAAATTTCCCTCTTAAGACTGGTCTTTTCCCAGTTTTTGGTATCAGGGTAATGTTTGCTTCATAGAATATGTTGCAGAAGATTCCTTCCTTCTCAGTTTTTTTGGAATAATTTCTGCAGTATGGGTATAAGCTCTTCTTTGAAGATTTGATAGAATTCTGGTAAGAAGCCATCTGGACCAGGGCTTTTTCTTGTTGGGAGATTTTTTTATTTTTTCTTCGCTCTCAGTTCTTGAAATTTGTCCATTCAAGAGATCTGTTTCTTCTTGATTAAGTCTAGGAAGAGGATGTGATTTCAGATATTGGTCTATTTACTCCACATTGTCAAATTTCTGGGCCTAAGAGTTTCTTGTCATATTCAGAGATGATCTCTTATATCTCTGTGGCATTTATTATCATTTCCCCTTTATCATTTCTGATTGAAGTTATTAGAGATTTTACTTCACTGTTTCTAGTTATTCTGCCCAAAGGTTTATCAATTTCATTTATTTTTTTAAAAAGCCAACTTTTTGATTAATTCTCTGAATAATTTGTTTTCAGTTTCATTAATCTCTTATTTAATTTTGGTTATTTCTTTTCTTCTGCTGGGTTTGGAATTAGATTGTTCTTCTTTTTCCAATTCCATAAGATGGTTCATGAGTTGTTGTTGTTGTTTGGGTTTTTCCCCCCCGAGACCCTTAGTAAGATGTCATGGCATCACAGCTCACAGCAACCTCAAACTCTCAGGCTCAAGCAATTCTCTTGTCTCAGCCTCCCAAATAGTACAAGTGCCTGCCACAACACCCAGCTATTTTTTTGTTGTTGTTGTAGTTGTCATTGTTGTTGAGCAGACCCAGGTCACCCTGGAACCTGCCAGCCCCAGTGTATGTGGCTGGTGCCGTAACCACTGAGATACGGGTGCCAAGGCAGTCATGAGTTTGTTGATGCTCTTTTTGTTTTTCAAATGCAGGTATCTAATGCAATAAATTTCCCTCTTAAGACTGTTTTTGGTAACTTATGTCTTTGTTGTTGTTGTTGTGTGTAGGAATTTAATGATTTCCTCTTTTATCTCTTCTTGAACCCGACTGTCATTCAGCATAAAGTTGTTTAATTTCCAAGTCTTTCTGTGGGGATGTTGGAGTTGAGTTTCATCTTTATTGCCTTGTGGTCTGAGAAGATACAAGGTATAATTTCTATTCTTTTAATTTTGCTGATGTTTGGTTTGTATCCTAGGATGTGGTCAGTTTTGGTGTATGTACCATGTACTAAGGAGAAAAATGTATATTCCTTACCTTTGGGATAGTGTGTTCTGTAAATTTCTATTAATCTCATTTGTTCTAGGGTCACATTTAAGTCTTTTGTACCTTAATTTAGTTTCTGTTTAGAGCAGCAGTTCTTAACCTGTGGGTTGTGACCCCTTTGTAACGATGAAAATACATCGTGGCATTGGGAAGGTTGAGAACCACTGGTTTAGAGGATCTGTCCAGTTCTATCAGAGAGGTATTAAAGTTCCTAACTATTATGGTTTTATAGAATATCATATTTCTTAGACCCATCAAGGTCTGTTTCATAAATCTGGGAGCATTTAAGTTGGGTACATAAATATTTAAATTTGAAATGCCTTCTTGTTGTATTGTTCATTGACCAGTATAAAGTGACCATTTTTGTCTCTCTTTAGTTGCTTTAAATCCTCTTATATCTGACAAGAAGATTGCAACCCTTCCTTTCTTCTGATTTCCATTTGCTTGAAATACTGTTTCCTATCCCTTCAGTCTTTCCTAACCTTCAGTTTTTTTTTTTTTTTTTTTTTTTGAGACAGGAGCCTCAAGCTGTCCCCCTGGGTAGAGTGCTGTGACATCTCAGCTCACAGCAACCTTCAACTCCTGGGCTCAAGCAAGTCTCCTGACTCTGCCTCCTGAGTAGGTGGGACCAGAGGTGCCTGCCACAACACCCAGCTATTTTTTGGTTGCAGCCATCATTGTTGTTTGGTGGGCCTGGGCTGGATTCGAACCCATCACCTTGGGTGTATGTGGCTGGCGCTTTAGCCACTTGAGCCACAGTCTTGATTTGTCCTTCAAGGCTCGGTGTGTCTCCTAAAGATAGTTTATAGATAGTCTGTACCTTTTTATCCAGGCAACCAGCCTATCCCTCTTCATTGGTGAATTCAGTCCATTGACATTTATTGAGAGAATTGATAAGTTTGGTGCAATTCTATTCATCTTATTTTGTGAAAGTCCGTTATGTAGTTTTATCCTTTGTGCCATTGTGGAAGCTAAATTTTGACCTTTAGCTTCTGTGTGTTTAATTTGCTGGTGGTCCATCGGGGTGGTCAGTGTTGAAAATAGGTCTAAGTATTTCCTGTAGAGCTGCTCTTATTGTGGCTAATTTTCTCAGTGCTTGTATATCCACAGGAGATTTGATTTCTCCATCAGTTTTAAAGCTTAGTTTAGCAAGATACAGAATTCTGGGCTGAAAATTGTTTGTTTAAGAACATTTGTTTAAGAATGTTGAAGTAGATGATCATGCTCTTCTTGCTTGAAAGATTTCAGTTGAAAAGTCTGCTGTCATCCTACTCCTGGCAGCTTACAGAATTTTTTCTTTCATCTTGATTTTAGATAGGTTCATTACAATGTCTTGGAGAGACTCTGAGTTGAGATAACCGGATTTAATATCCATCTGAAGGAGTTTAGGGTCTTTAGTAAAACTTAGGAAGTTTTCAGTTATGATAATCTCCAGTAGAGCTTCCATTCCTTTGGGACAATCTTCTCCCCTTTGGGAATCCCTATTATTCATATATTTGAATGCTTCATGGACTCTTGTAGTTCTCAAGGTACCTGTTCTGCTTTCTCTTTCTTCTTTTCTGCCTCTTTAACTACCTAGGTTAACTTGAAAACTTTATCTTCTAGCTCTCTGCAGTTCTTTCTTCTCCTTGGTCTAACCTATTTTTGATACTTTCTACTACATCTTTATATTCTCTGATTTTCTCCTTCATTTCCTTAAGCTCTACCATATCCTTTCTATAGTCTACATTTCTCTTGTCTGACTTTTGGTTCTATCTTTCCATTTTCTCATCCATTCCTTTTATTGTCTTTATTATCCATCTTTTAAATTCTCTTTCTGTCAAGTCAATTAAATCTTTATAGGTGGAGTCTTCTGCAGTAGCTAACTCATGGTCCCTTGGGAGAGTTCCTCTGTTTTGGCTTTTCATGTTGTCTGAATTTTTCTGTTGGTTCCTCCTCATGTGTTCTTTCTTCTTGTTCACCTTCTTGTCCTCTTTTTTACTTCTCACTGCCTCCTTCATTTCAAACAGAAGTCTTTGCTATTGATGACAGTCTGTTGCAATGTGTCACCAGCACACCAGGTGGTGTTATGGTTTTTTTAGGTTACAGAGAGCACAGCCAGCAACCTCTATGGTCCTTATTCCAAACTTAGATACCTTTGGTGATCACCTGATTGTTTCCCCAGCCTTCAGACTCTGGTTTGGGATCTTAAAGCTCACAAAAATCCTTTAGGGGTAGGTCTCACAGTGCCCCATGACTTCAGTTCCCATGGAGTGAGGAGTCCCTCATTCAGTCCCAAGAGTGGCATTCTGATCCCAGTAGGTGGAATTAAGACAGCTGTGCTTTAGGCCCCTGCTCAGATCTTCTCACAACCTTCCCACAGTGGCAGCCCCCGGTCTCCAAGACCTTCTCAGTATGTCTGCCTCACCAGCCACCAAACCTATGGCAAATCCACTCTTAACTAGCATTTGCATCTGGTTGCTGTGTACTATTCGAGTCCACCCACTCTTCCAAGCTTTCCACTCAACGCACAGCTTCCCCCAACTACTGAAAACTCCAGAAAGGTTTCCTCCCATCCCAGACTTCTGGGTGGCCAACCAATCCCAGCCAGTAGCATTCACTTGACTAATTTGTGAGATTTCCACTGTTCCAGATCATACACTGTATGCAGCTCACCACCTCCTCCCTGTTGAGTATGACCAAAAGTATTTGATACTTTTAATCTCTGACAAGACTGTAATATTTCTGCACTCTCTTCATACTCCTGACTCTCTGTCATGCAATTCATCACCATAACATTTCTATAGCTCACATACATGTAAAATAGAGCCTATCCATTTTCCTCCATCTCCACCTGCTATTTTAAACAATCATTGACTGTGCCTGGACTACTGAAATGGATAACTACTCTCCCTGCTTCATTCCACTCTAATCAACTTCCACACTGTAGCTGAACTGGTCATCTAAAAGTATAAATCGGAATCATGTCCATCCACTTCTCTACTTTAACTTACCTGTTAGTGGTTTCTCCACATGATCTAAAGACCTCTGACCCATTCTATTATGAGGTCAAGTAGATAGTTGTACATACATAAATCCAAAGAAGTCTAGTCTGGAGATAGATTTTGGAATCAGCAGCAAAATTTTATGATGTTCTATTCAAGAGTTCTCATTTCTTATGTTAAAGTTTATTTAGAATTTGCTTGTCCAGCGCTGGTAAATGTTGCCAGTAGGGACACGTAGCTCTCTAAGAGAAAAAGACCTTTTTACTTTCTTCACTGTCATCTACTAAAACATGGAATCCAGGTTTTTGATACAGATTTTTTAGTTTGTTCTCCTTTCTCTTTGCTTAAACCTAACTCTTCACTGCCTACTTTCAGTGGAACAAAGGAGAAAATAAATAGGAAACCATACAGTAAGCCAAACATATGTATAAATGATTGTTTTAAAGATTAGCAGACTATTCAACCCTGGTTTAAAACATAACTTAATTAGAAAATAAGTCCTCATTTCAAACTTAAGAGTTTGAATCTGTTGCTCAGTTAATATGTGCTTCTGTTTTACTGAAGTTATGTTTGGTTCTCAAGAACATATTGTGACTTTTATTTTCTTGCTACTTATAAATATTCTGAATTTCTTGTATTCACTGTAGGTTCGTCGGGATTAGGCAGCCCTCTTGGCAGAAGTCGACATAGTAGTAGTCAATCAGATCTGACCAGTTCAAGCAGTAGTTCATCTGGCTTGAGCTTCACTGCATGCATGTCCGACTTCTCCCTTTATGTATTTCATCCTTATGGAGCAGGAAAACAAAAAACTGCTGGCCTTACACCTGGATCAGGAGGATTAGGTATACTTTGCATATTTGTGTCTTTTCCAAATTTATAGCATCTTTTTTTTAATAAAATTTCTTTTTTTGTTAAATTTATTTCAGAGTAATATGAGGTTACATTATGTTTATAAGGTAAAGTCAGGGTTGTAGTTGTATCTTTTACCCAGGAATTGTACCATTTACCTGTACATTGTACCTGTTAGGTGGGAACTTAACCACACCCCCCTCCCCTTCTTCTTTCTTGAATTTTATGGAGTTTTCCTCTCATTTCTGCCCATTATTGTTAATCTAGAAAGTTTCGACTTAATATTGAGTGTATGGGATGCTTGATTTTCAATTCTTGTGATATTTTACTTAAGAGAATGTTCTCTGAATCCATCCAAGTTGTAACAAAAGATACAAAATCTCCATCTTTTTTTATGGTTGAATAGTATCTTTTGTTTTTTCAAGCTTTTCAAACATCTTTTCAAGCTTTCTTTTCATTAATCATAATGCTCTTAATAAGGGATATAAACTAAAATCAGAAGATTTTTATATTTTTCCTTTTGTTAATATCTATCTTGTCCCTACATATTAAGTAGAAATATGCAATAAGAATTTCTGAAAAATTAAGAATCTAAAAATTCAGACTATTTTATAAATGGTA
This sequence comes from Galago senegalensis, assembly GCA_963575145.1. Taxonomy (NCBI): domain Eukaryota; kingdom Metazoa; phylum Chordata; class Mammalia; order Primates; family Galagidae; genus Galago; species Galago senegalensis. Next base: position 16,139 of record CAUYTI010089516.1, read on the forward strand.
TAAACAGCACAGTTAGTTATCCCTGGATATCAGAACTTACTTATGTTACTTAAATGTTTAAATATCTTACCAAATCATTATCTATTTGTATAAGAAACTGTATAAAAATTAAAACTTTAAAGTGTATGTGTCATGTTTGTTAATTTAAATAAGACTATTAAAGTTAGTTATTTAGTGAAATTCAATTTCATTGGCATTTTAAAGTACAGATGAACCACTAATGCATAGGATCTTGTTATTAGTGAATTATATCTTAACTTGTATTTAGACAAATAACAATGACACATATACTCCCATGTCAATTTGAGTTTTTGTTTTTGGAAAAGGGTTGTAAAAATCCCCAGTTTTATTTATGGGCTTGAATCTATTAAACTAAGAATGCTAATGCTCATTAGATCATGATGCTTAAATTTTTACCTCAAGTGATTTTAGTTGATGGCATACTACAATAAATTGGATAGTTTTTATCTAATTATAATAGACAGCTCTGTGTGTATATGTGTATATAGATGTGAGGGGTTTTTTGTTTGCCTTTTCTTTTAAGGGAATGTGGATGAGGAACCCACTTCAGTCACTGGTCGAAAAGATTCTCTTAGCATAAACCTTGAATTTGTAAAAGTGAGTCTGTCTCGGATAAGGCGTTCAGGAGGTGCCTCGTTTTTTGAAAGTCCATCTGTAAACAAGTCTGCAAGCAAAATGGACACTACATTAATAAATATATCTGGTATTCAAATTCATTGTTTTTTAATTAAAATAATGGCCTCTGTTTTAACAGTGTTTAACTATTCAGTATACTTAATGTTAAGCTTTCAGTGATAAAAATTTATTAAAAGAAGAGTAACAGTCTAGCTTACTGTACTATCTCAGTCCATTACAAGGTTAGAAATATGGTTTCTGGATAAATGGATATACATGTCACCCAAGGGGCAAAATATGCCTCATTAAATCACTAAAAGTTACTTTTCTTTGCCACTGCTTTACCATGAATTGGTAAAAGTTCTAACTTTTTTTGTTTTTCTAATTATAAATGCTTAAAATACTAAATAGGGATGAGTAATATTAGAAAGTTTTTACTTAGTGTCAGAATATTTTGATGTTTTGAATTGTGTATATATGTATTGCTAGCTTTATAGCTATAGACAAATTACTTATTTTCTTTGCATTATGATCTGAATATTTAAAATAATGGATATGGAACATTTTGAAGAATTCAGAGTACTGAGTGAAAACTTTTATAATTATTAATCAAACAAATATAGTATGTTCACATAACCCAATATTTATTCAACAAACAAATGTTAAGCCTGTGTTTTACAGTGATTGTAAAGAGATTGCTAGGCCACTGGGGGGAGCAGGCATGAGTAAGGCAAAGTCTTATTGTGTAGACAAATAAATGAGTACAAGATTATAAATGAAATGGAGTTTTATATAAAGAGGAAGAAACAAACTATGTTTTATATGGGAGATCAGAGAAAGCTTCATAAATGAAATAATATTTGGGCCAGATCTTACAAATAGGAATAGGAATATTTTTGGAAGTAGCAACATGGCATTTGATGGCACAGAAGCGTCAAATTATGCTTTTGGGTCATACTTCATTTCACTGTGGCTAAAGCATAGGGTATAACTGAACATTTAATTGGTTGTACAAAGTAGGTATGATCAGAAGGAGACAGGAATGGTTAGAGGTAAAGCTGATAAGATAGATCAGATTCATATTGTGGTGGGACTCAATATGCCAGACAAAAGAATCAGGTTCTAATCCTTTGGGCAGTAATAAGTCATTAGAGGTTTTTAAGAAATGGGGTAAAGTTTCATATTGGTGTTTTAGAAAGAGAGCCAATGACAGCATAAAAGATGGGAGAAAAAGTTTCCTTGAGGAGGCTGCTGAAATAGAACAAGCAATAGTAGATGAAGGCCTGAATTATAACTGTTAAAAAGAAGAAAAGGGAACGGTTTCAAGAGCAAGATAAGAGAATTCACGAGGTTGAGGACAAGTTGTATAAGGCACAATAGAGGAGACAAAAATGCCTCAAACTTTTAACTTTAAATGACTGAAGAACCAGTGAGGCTATTAACTTAGAAAATAAAGAACAAGTGCCTACAGGACATTTAGATGAAGGGTCTGGTATTCAGTTAGCTGATGTACTGTGTAGATATACCTACCATCTGAAAATATTAAAGGTTTTGGAAATGTTCTAACAAATTTTGTTTATATATCAGCTGTTTGTGATATAGGGTCTGCCTCCTTTAAATATGATATGCGTCGACTCAGTGAAATTCTGGCATTTCCAAGAGCATGGTATAGGAGAAGTATTGCAAGACGTCTGTTCCTCGGAGACCAAACTATAAATTTGCCAAGTAAGTTTGTTATGTAATTACAATCAGGTGCTTTAAATTTTGGTTCCAGTAGTAACAAAATCCATGACTGATAACATAAACTTGGTCTTATTTGATTAAGTTGCACCATGTGACTCATTCACTCATTTAGAATTGTCTATTGGGCCCCTCTGATATGACAAGCACTGGGGAGACATTAGCACTGGGGATATTTCACAGAACCAAACACACCAATGTCTTGCCCTTTTGAAGATTACATTCTAGCTGACACTTTATTCTATAATTATTACCCTGTAATCTTATAAAATCTGGAGATGCAGAAATACATTTAACCATCCAAGTTAATCATTGTTAAATAAACATAGAAAAAGGAAAATTGTGGGTACATGCTACCACTTTGCCTGCATTTGTCTCTTAGGCCTGAATATTGTAGTAGTAACGAGCTCAGGAGAGTGAGCATCATACAGTCATACAGTGAAAAATACTGGAAACCCCATCACCTATAAACTGGGACCAGAATGCCTATTTTGCCCTTCTCGTGGAGTTTCTCTTGGAAGTAAATAAAAATACTGTTATGTTTTTTGAAAACTGTGTATTTCAATACAATTTCTTAATAGAGAACTAGAAAGAATATGTAATATGATTAGAAATGATGGCTGGGTTAAACTATTTTATATCGTGGCAATTTTACCCAGTTACTTTGTATTATTTTTTTGTTTTCTACTAGCATCTGGTCCAGGAACACCTGATTCTATTGAGGGGGTAAGTCAGCACCTTTCCCCTGAATCATCAAGAAAAGCTTACTGCAAGACCTGGGAGCAGCCAAGTCAGTCAGCCTCCTTTACTCACATGCCTCAGTCACCTAACGTGTTCAATGAGCATATGTCAAACAGCACCATGTCACCAGGGACAGCAGCACAGAACCTAAAATCTCCAGCTTCCATAAGATCAAGGAGTGTATCTGATTCTTCAGTTCCTCGAAGAGGTAACACTACATTTTTTGTTATTAGTAGTTCTCCAGTGTAACCTAGATAAAAATCTTAGTTACTCTCAGATTTCAGCCCCAGCCCCAGTAGGCAGATACACATTTCGGTTTTTATGATAGATTTGAGGGGGGTGGGGATCCAAAACAAATAAAACAAACACTTCAAAGTATTGACACCAGGAGAGACAGATGGCTAGTAAGTAGCTCTGCAAAGGGATAGGGAGAGAGAAATTAGCATATTGTTAGTATATTCCATATATTACAAGTTATTTTTAGAAATAAGCCTACAGTATTGTGAAGGTCCCAAAAGATGATTTGATACTGAAAAAGTTAATATTTCTATTCATTCATTCATTCTTTTATTTAGTCATTGTTTACCTGAACTTTTTTACTTATACTTAGCCATGGCCTTGTACTTACATTAAAATGTATAGAAATGAATGGCACACTTCTTATCACAAGGCCAGGTTAAAGTATAATAACCAAATGTAGGATTAAAGATACATACTGAGTCAATAAGAACAAAAAGACAGGCACACCAGCTGGCCTCTATATTCAGAATGATCCTCGTCTTTGAGGCTTCTGTTTGGCAGAAGCATCTTATGATATTCTCATTGGTTATGAAAAATCCCAGGGTGATGAATGGTCTCTGCTTCCATACCCCATGCACCCTAGAATTTCCTCATATTTAAGAGGACCATACAGAATTTTATGAACTTTCAAGAAATAAGGCTGCCAGTACCATTCAATAAATGGTAACTATTATTTTAGAGTCAATATGACAACTCTTAATCTTTATACAAGAATAGCATATTTTTACTTTATGGGTATAGTGATAAAACTTGTTTTTGCTTTATAATTGGTTTGACACTTATGTGAATGAACATGTATTTTATTTTTCTATTTTTAGATTCACTTTCAAAAACATCAACTCCTTTTAACAAATCAAACAAAGCAACAAGCCAACAAGGGACCCCATGGGAAACACTTGTCGTTTTTGCTATCAATTTGAAGCAATTAAACGTTCAAATGAATATGAGTAATGTAATGGGCAATACAACGTAAGCTATTCATATCCAAAGAAAATATATTTAATCATTATTTGTAATTTTTCTTATAGTAAAGCAATTCTAAATCTTTTTTAATGATGAAATATTTGAGAGAGTAAAGACAATAGCTAAAAGATATAAATGGTTTTATACTGAAAATGGCTTAATTCTAAGGATATTATAATATAAAATCATGAAATATGTGTTCTAAAAAGAGGAAACATTATCATCAACATTAGTATTTAAATATTTACCAAGTAGTTTTTATAAGAAATGTTTCATTGTCAAACTTTGCATCTTTTACTTAAATAATATAATTTAACTCACTTTTAATTTAAATTCTGTTTTAATTCATGACATTAGAAGCCATATGTCTAATTAATAAAATTTCTTTTTCTAGTTGGACAACTAGTGGTTTGAAGAGCCAGGGCCGTCTCTCGGTTGGCAGTAATCGTGATCGAGAGATTAGCATGTCTGTTGGTCTGGGAAGATCACAGTTAGATTCAAAAGGAGGAGTAGTTGGAGGGACCATAGATGTCAATGCTTTGGAGATGGTTGGTATGTTGAAATTTTACAATTGATCTAATGTATTCCCCCCCCCCAAAAAAAAATCTTAAAAAGGAGTTTTTGGAAATGATTCTGATGAGTTTTTCACACAGACATTTCTGTGAACATTTTTTTTTTCTATTTTAGCTCATATTTCTGAACATCCTAATCAGCAACCCAATCACAAAATTCAGATTACTATGGGTTCTACTGAAGCTCGTGTTGATTACATGGGCTCAAGCATCCTGATGGGTATCTTCAGTAATGCTGATCTCAAGCTTCAGGATGAATGGAAAGTAAACCTGTATAATACCCTGGACTCAAGCATAACTGATAAGAGGTATTTATTAAGACATTACTTTCCGAACACTTTACATGACTGTTCTTAATATATTTTCCAGTAAAAAAAAAGCAATTCATTTTTCCTGAAAAATATTTTTATATTATGCAATTAATATAAATACTAGATGGGAAAGATAATTTTTCTTATACTTTTAAAGCAGATTCTGTAAAACACATGATAAAGATTCTATTTTATGTTCTAGTGAGATTTTTGTCCATGGAGATTTGAAGTGGGATATTTTCCAAGTCATGATATCAAGATCAACCACACCAGACCTGATAAAAATAGGAATGAAGCTCCAGGAATTTTTCACACAACAGTTTGATACCAGCAAACGAGCTCTGTCTACCTGGGGACCAGTTCCTTATCTTCCACCAAAGACAGTGACTAACAACCTAGAGAAAAGTTCACAAGAACAATGTAAGAATTATAATTAAATCTTTATATATACTTTATCTCTCACTAAATATGTTGTGTTCTTAATTAAAAATAATAGTAACAATAATAATCTATATGCTGTACTTCCCCAATAGGCTATAGGCTCTTTATCCCATTCACTCAAAAAAGGACCTTATTTCCAGTAGAATTAGAGGCCATCATTTGGGAAGTTATTGCTTATTATCTATTCCCCCTACTATAATGCATCTACAACTGTAACAACTTCATGCTCTTAAATACTATTTATAACAGTATCATGTTCTGTTTCAGAGCATAAGCTATGGAGTCAGAATATCTGACTTTAGATTCATCATTTGTGTGATACCATGCAGATCGTTATTTTCAATTAGCAATTCAATTGGCAGACATTTATTAAGCAGTAGCCACATTCTTAGGCACTATTCTAGGCACAATAGATCTAGTGGTGGACACAGTCACTACTCTTATGAAATTCTAATGGGACAGTGGAGGGGTGGCCAGCCCACACACAGCTTGTGGGTATCCCCAGTGCTTGGTGGAGACTAGAGAATGAAGGCAGTAAAGACAGAAGACACAGAGTAGGATTTAAAAATAGTGGGCCCAGGGGACCAATGCCAACAGTGCAAGGAACAGTGAAGGCCCTTTGCTCTGGGTTAACTCAGTATTTATTACATACATTATTACCAAATTAGCAAGTCAACTAGTAAAGTATAAACTGCATTGTATGTCATCATTCTTGTAGTGTTTCCAATCTCAATTCAGCTACTGTGTAACTAACTTTTTAACTGTTAACATTCTATTCTTTGTTATCTGTAACCTTGGGGAATGAGATATAGTTTAATGGACAAGGAACTGGATTTAGAAGCAGTATGCAAGAGCAAACAACAGGTGTGATCACGCACACAGCAACCAAAAAAGGCATTAAGTCTCAAGGTCTTTGTGGGAAGATAGGCTGAGGCCATTGCCATATTGGGAGCAAAGGAGAAACTTTTTCTTATCTCAACTCAAGAGATTATATCTCTTCCCAGAAAGCTAGCTGCAGTACTGTTCGCACTTTCTAGCAGTGGCTCATTAAGTCCTCCGAGAGCTTTGTACAGGCTCTGAGGGGAGAAGGTCAGGCCTCAGCAAGACATTTCTTGTCTTCTTTTTCAAGGCCTGTGCTGTCATGTTCAATAGGCTTTAGGAGCTCCCGATATGTATTGTAGTCTCCTGTGTACATGCTCTCTTCAGTATCCACCTCTTCCTTTTTTTTTTTTTTTGTTTCTTTTATTCACAATCTGCATTCCCTAACCTATACTTAACATAAACTTTTCATTAAAAAAATTCAATTTATGTATGCTTAAAGAGGGCACTTTCCTCTGCCTCTCCTTCCTCCAGCTTGTCCTCCCACATCTCTAGCTACAGGACAGAAAGACCAAAATTAATTTACTTACTAAATATATAATTCCAGTTAGAAGTGCTAAACAAAAGAACAAACAAGGGGAAGTATACAGAGAATGATAAAGTGTGAGGATAGCAACTTTAGAAAGGATGATGAGAGAAGCTTTTTCTAAATTGACTTTTTAGTGGAAATTTGAATGAATGGAAAGACAAGGCTGAGACCTAAGGCAAGAGCATTCTGGGCACAGGGGGCCATTGGATGATCCAAGGCTTTGCAGTAGCAACATACTTGGCTCATTTGAGGACTATTAAGGTGACAGATCAGAATAAACGAGGAGGACAATGTTGGACATTAATTCAGAGAAGTACACAATAGATAAAACTTTTAATATGATGAACAGCTGTTGGAAGGTTCTTGAATACATTTCCTATCAGATTTATCTTTTCTCAAAATCCTCCTTTTTAAAACATGACTCTGGCTACTGTGTAAAGAAAAAACTGTAGGCAGGTAAGAATAGAAATAAGGAAACCATTGCCATAGTTACCTTTACCGTTGTTACATACATATTACATTACTATTTGCAGGGAAGCCACTGCAAGAGTTCAGGCAAAACATGATAATGGCTTTTGCTAGAGGTGATAGAGATAAAAGTGGTGAGTAGTCAGAATGAGGATGACTTTTTAATAACAGTTTATCATCACAGAAATAATACATGCTTACATTGTTAAAAACTAGAAAGTACATACATGTAACAATCACATTCCACCCAGAAATCCTAACTCTGAATATTAGGGCATATCCTTCTGGATATTTTTCTATGCATCTACATATATATATGTGTGTCTGTTTATTTTTCTTTAACAAAATACTATTCATGTCTTTTCTTTTTTTGAGACAGAGTCTCACTCTACTGCCCAGGCTAGAGTGCTGTGGTGTCAGCCCTACTTACAGCAACCTTAAATTCCTGGGTTGAAGCTATCCTGCCTCAGCCTCCTGAGTATCTGGGACCACAGGCATCCACCACAATGCCCAGCTAATTTTTTTTTTCTATTTTTAGTAGAGATAGGGTCTCACTCTTGTTCAAGCTGGTCTTGAAGTCCTGCGCTCAAGTGATCCTCCCACCTCAGCCTCCCAGAGTGCTGAAATTACAGGCTTGAGCCACCATACCTGGCCCTATTCATATCATTTTAAAATCCTTTTCCAGTCAACAGTCTCTGGTTTTCTATTTTGCTAATTATTTATCTTCTTTAGCTTTTGGAGCACATTCAAATTTCCATAATTGGCCTAAAAATATCCTTTACAAGTGGTTTGTCCACACCAGTATATGCAATCTAACATCACAGATTAAATCTGGTTCTGTTCCTTTACTCTTATAATTTAGCATAGTTCCTTTTTTGTATGACCTGACTTGTTGAAGACATCTGGCCAATTGTCCTAAATAATGCCCTATCTTCTCGATTTCTTTTAGTTGCTTCTTTGCAGTATCATTTGCCTTGTCCGTCTGCCAAGGTATCCAACCTAAAACTTGTGGGCTGCACATGGATAATGTGAGGATTTTTTTTCTTTTATGTGATGGCAATATCACAAAAATTATGCACAGATCTTTCTTTTGCTCGTCAGCTGTCATTGGTGTCTGTGTATTTAAGATGTGGCCCAGACAATTCGTCTTATTCTTCCAGTATGGCACAGAGAAGACAAAAGCTTGAACACCCCTGCTAGTCCATGTATTTCTTTCAACTGGAATTGATACCAGGTGTACACAAATTGAGGGAATGTTCTGCAAAATACCTGGCCTGGATTCTTTTTAAAAAAAAATCCTTGTCCTGAAAAACAAAATAGGCTTAGGAAATTGTTTTAGATTAAAGGAAACATGCCAGTAAATACAATGCATGATCCTTGTTTGGATCTGGGATAAGAAGTGTGGAGAAGAGCCAAAAGGGGCACTACTGGAATAAGTGGGAAATAGAAGTCATGTTTGATTAGTGCATCTCAAACTTTAATGTGCATCAGAATCATCTGTGGATTGTATTAAAATGCAAATTCTGATACAGTAGGACTTAAAGAGTCTGCATATCTAACACATTGCCAGGTGATGCTGATGGTGCTGGTTCTCACTTTGAGTAGCAAAGGTATAGAAGAGTAAAAAGCATTACTTAAAATCAGAGGGTCTGCATTTGATT
>CAUYTI010089520.1:0-19756 GCA_963575145.1 Galago senegalensis
ATCACCATTTGCCCCCAAGAGTTTGAAATATTGTTTTTTTTTTTTTTTTTTTTTTGCTGCTTCTCTCAACACTAATCATGCCAAATGCATCAAAAAATCTCAGCACTCAAATATAAACTAGCTGCTTGTAGAAACCGTCAAGTCCTCATCACCAAAGCCCAGCCATTTTGAGATTCTTTTCAGGATGGAAGCTATCTGGATGCTTCTTTCACATTCTGGTTAATGCTTCAATTTCCTCCCATTTTCTGAACTCCTACAAATGATGACGCTGGTCACTTTAATGACCTTCATTAGCAGTGGTGACTCTGACTGTGAATCATGTCTTGTGTGAATCTTAATTGCCCTCACCAGACTAGGGGAGGGCAGAGTAGCATGAGCCTCTCCTGTGCATGTAATTTGCATACATAGGCTGTTTGATTTCATCTATGCTGTCATGACCCTGTGTTAGGAAATAGCAGTGATAGAACAGCGCTATGACCATGACCCAACATAAGTCTTGACCTTCACTTGATATGAAAGCAACATATTCCTCACTAATTTGAGAGCAGAAGCTTTGCCTGGTAACAGAGGTAGCTATACTTAGGGTACCCTCACCTTCTCCCTGGCTTACACCTCTTGTGATCAAAGCCATCTTTCTGTTGGACAGTTTGTCCTGCAGCATCGATGACCAGAACTAAGAGTCAAACATTTGGGAATTAATAGTAGACAGCTAATAGTTCCTGCAATAACAGTAAACAAGTCACTAACAATAGTAATAAAGAAGAAATATAGATTAGGAGAGATAGACACATCAACATGGAACAAAGTACTTATTTATTTAACAGGTAACAGTCAACTTACTTGAATCAAACAAGTTAGAAATAACTTATATGTAAAAACAAATGCTTGCTAGATATTAATGTGTAAAACATTGTTGTTAAGTTTTAAGTGTGATAATTGCATCATTGCAATTGTTAATAACTTGTTAATAACTTGTTAATCTTTTTCAAAAGAGTCCTTACATTTTAGAGATATGAACCAATTACATGTAGATGATAGGATATTATGACATCTGTATTTCCTTCTGAATATTCTAGGAGAGGGAGAAAAAGAGAGTAGGCAAGTATAGGAATGAAATAAGAATGGCCATGTACTTGTAATTGTTGGAGCTAGGAGATAAGTACGTAAGGCTTAATACACTAATTTCTTGACATCTGTATATATTTAAGTTTTTTATTTAAAAAATTATTATGGTTCTACAAAAGGCAGAAGTCGTCTTTGGGAGTTATCAGTTTATGGCCAGAATTTGAAGTTGGATAGAGGCAGGAGCCCTGGGTTCCATTTGTGGCTAGGGTTATACATTTATAAATTATCAGATGTAATCTATGAGCTAAGGAAGAGCCCAGGAGTGGTCACAATAGGGTATAAACTGTATGATCATAATTATGAAGTAACTCTGGGTCTGGTCTTGAGATCAGTCTATGACCAGTTATAGGGATTGATCAGAAACTAGAGTTAAGGAGAAACTGTCTGTACCCAAAGTAGGAGGTCATTCTTTCTGGAATTAAAGGTAGCCTATGCCCTCAATAAGGGAATTGTATTTTCAGAGCTGAAATTTGAATCTGTGGCCAAATGGAGAGAAAGTTGTGGGTATTCTCCATGGTGATATGGGGTAGACGGTATGTTGGATCTGGCATGACATCACATCACTGACCAAGGAGACTTACCAGTCAGTGCCTAGCTAACGTCTGAGTTAGCTGTGACTGGGGTAAAGTTCAATTTCTCACCAGAATTAGGAGGTGGTTTCACACTCCGGAATGCACATTAATAGCGTCAATGCTTACAACCCAGCTAAATCCAATGACCCTTGAACTCTAAGGCCAGAGCCTAGGACTTGATAAGAAGCACTGAATTAAGACGTTTATATTCTACTTTTAGAAAGATTCACTTGTACCCTGGTAAGATAACCATAGAGGTGGTCCCTCCAATCACCCTCCCTCCACCCATCCAACGCTCCCCTACCCTCACCCTCCCTCCTCCCCATATTCTTAGGCTATAATTAAATGACATAAAGGCTATGTTAACCAGTTTGATGAAAATATTTCAAATTGTATATGAAAACACCACACTGTACCCCATGATTGCATTAATGTACACAGCTATCATTTAATAAAAGAAAAAAAGAATGAAATAGAAAAGTTAAGTCTTCATAATAAAAAAAACAGGTTGCTGTGAGCTGTGATGCCACAGCACTCTACCCAGGGGGACAGCTTGAGGCTCTGTCTCAGAAAAATAATTAATAAATAAATAAATAAATAAATAAATAAATAAATCAGCGAGGAAAAAAAAAAAAAGAAGAAGCAGCAGCACTGAGTTAGACTTAGAGTGCCCAGACTAAGGGATATTTTTATCTAAATTTAAATAGTGTTCTCTGGCTGGACTTGCAAGTATAAGGGGTTAGTCAGTGGCCACACAACAGAGAAAAGACTGAACCTCTAGAATGGTGCAGCAAGTTGCCTGTAATAGTGCAGTGTTCTAATCCTGATGGCTCTGATTCAGACCACTCAAGAAGGACATATAAATAATGTGGCACCTGATTTAAAACAAGGCTTCTGGCCTACCTATATGACACACATTGGAGTCTCTTACCTAAAGTGAGAATGTGTTTCTCCACTGAGAAGACACAGCTCTAAAGTCTATGGTTTTTCAAGAGGTCATGAATAAAATGGCCCATTAGGAAACTAAACCTTTCCCTGGCCTCACTTGATCCCTGTATGAGTACACATAGCTAACGCACCCAGCAAGACCTTACCCATAGCACTAGATGGAATAAAAGACATAATAGGCAATAGGTTTGAATGAAGAGAAAGTCATGGGTACTGCTAACTTAAATGGTAGAAGGATGATGCTTAGTTCACTTAGAGATGCTATAGCAGAATACCAGAAGATGTGTTAATTTATAAAATAAACTCCTATGTAAATATCACAACAGTGAAAAATCAAGCATCCTGTGTATTCAATACTAGGTTGAAACTGGTAGCTTAACAACTATAGGCCCACTTGAGAGAAAAACTTAAATTTAAAAAGGAAGGATGGGGGGGCTGTTCAGTGGAGTCCCATGTACCAAATACAAGGTACAGGTGTATGACACACTTCCTGGATAAAGGACACAAATACAACTTGGACTTTACCTTACAGATGGAAACAATGTAACCCATAAATACTTTCATACTAATCCAGAATTTTTTTAAAAGATAATATTACCTAAAAAAAAACAAAGAGATGCTATTGGGGTCACAGTTCTGGTGGCTGGAAAATTCAAGAACGGACAGTTGCACCCGATGAGGGCCTCATACTGCTTCAGCTCATGGAGAAAGTGGGTGGGGATCCAGTATGGGCAAAGAGATCACATGGCAAGAGAGAATGCCAAAGAGACTAAAGAAGCTACACTTTTCAATAACCCACTCTCACAGTAACTGATCTGTTCCCATGAGACCTTGAATTTATTCACCCTTGAAAAAGACCATAAATCTATTCCTGAGGGATCCACACTCATGACTCAAACTGGAGTCCCACTGGTCCCACCCCCCAACACTGCCACATTGGAGATCAAATGTGAGCACAGGTATGGGCAGAGACAAACCATATTCAAATCATAGCAGAGAGAGAGAGAGAAGATACATCTTCTAGCTTTGTCTTGATCAGTAAATGCTTCTATAAAATTCTGCTCCGGATTCCATTTAATCAGTTTATATCATGCTCAAATGTATGATTTTGTACCTAGAAGAGTGTCTAAGTCATGTCTTTATTTAGAAGAAGCTTATAATCTAGAGCAGCAGAGTTCAGGTCAGCCAAACAAAGAAGACATGGGAGATAATGTGGTAAATTGAGCTACATCACTGGACCAATGACCCCCATTAGGTTCAAGGGTTACAAATGTTCTTCCAACATCTCATCCAGAAGAGGTTAGTCATCATTTCCCTTTTGGATGGTGTCTGGTACCCAGAATTGGCTGGAATGCTTCTTACACCAATCTTGAGACCACCAACAGGTATCTTACAGTTCCTTCAGAGAGCTCTGCATTTCATTAACATCCTGAACTGGGTTCTAGTAACATTGAGGAACACAGAGAAGAGGGAGGATGGGATGAAGAGGAGCAGGGGAGGAGGTCAGTGGGAAGTAAGGTAGGTTGACCAGTATCAATGCCTACAACCCAGCTAAATCCACTGACCCTTGAACTCTAAGGCCAGAGTTGGGAGTAGTAGACACTGCAGTTGCCTAACAAATGTTATCAGTTTTCCTTCCTGCAAACAGAATCCCGATTTAATTCAGGGAAGAAATATACCCAGTTTCAAAGATCATTTCCTGGTTTTCCTTCCTATCAGAGGTGATCTTATGATACAATGTGATATATTAGTGATATGTTAATGATATATTAGTGAAAGTCTTCTGGAGGGATAAATACCTCTTCCTCTTTTACTCATATATTCCCTGTTCCAAATGATTCTTTTCTAACAGCAAGGATAAGGGACTTCACAACACAAGTTCATTCATGGGCAATAAAACTTTTGAGCCTGTCCTAGAACTAAATGCGATCTTCTGGATCTTTCTTCTCCAGCCATTGACACGAAAAGAGTCATGTTCTACACAGGACTCTATCTTAGTCCTCTTGGCTGCTATAACACAATATCATAAACTGGGTAACTTATAAGCAATAGAAATTTATTTACACATTTCTGGAGACCATGAAGGCCAAGATCCAGGAGCCAGCGGATTAGGTGTTTGGTGAGAGCCTGCTTTCTCCTGCACGGCACCACCTCACTATGTCCTCACATGGTGGAAGAGGTGAACAATCTCCCTTAGGCCTCTTTTATTAGGGCACTAATCACATTCTTGATTATGACATAATCACCTCCCAAAAGTCCCACTTCTTAACACTACCACATGAGGATAGTATACAAATTTTCGGGGGACATGAGCATTCAAACCATAAGAGAGTCACTACTTAGACTGTACTGGAGCCTGGGATGGTGCTGTGACAACCTACATTCGACTGGCCACTGCACACTGCCATCCAAGCATTCTGGACAGGAGACCTTTTCCCAACCACAACACCAAAAAAAGGACCTGAGTGGCCCACATGTTACCTACCTGTGAACTTGTGAAATCTACAGTGGAAGGGAGAAAAGCGTACAGATGGTCTACAAGAGTTTCTGTGTGTGAGATGAGCCAAAGATGTGGGAGGGCTGTGGTGAGACATGTTGAGTTATGGGGCCTGGGTCAAACTCCATCTTCACTTTGATTAGGTGAAGTCACAGTACATCAAGGGTCTAGAAGGTGTGACTAGACTCAGAGCATGTGTCAGTGACCAGTGAGTCACCAGACTATGAGGCTACGAAGCCAGAACAGATGCTCTAGGAGTGCCTTCTGCAGTTAACTAAGGGAAGTTCTTGGCTGAGTGAAAACTGTCCAAGGGGCTAGACTCCACCGTCTCTGCTTACCAAGACCAGAAGACCTCAGAGAACACTTTTCCAATTCTCCCTCCCAAACAGGAGCCAAAGTAACACAGCCTGGGAAACAAGAACTGAGAATGAATGAAATCTAGGTGGTCTTTGTAGCAAGAAAGTGAACAAACAAGACACAAAGTCTGCCTTTTTAAAGGGAGCTTTGCATAGCTAAGCAAAAGCCAGGAGTTCCAAATGCATAGAGGGACAAACTGAGTAATTCATTAGTATCCAAATAGCCAGGACCGTTGGGTGAGCAAGCAAGGTGGAAGAACTGGATTCCAGATGAGGGAGGGTGCCTCAGCCCACAGCAAGAAAGATGCTGGGACAGTAAAATTCAAGTAACAACCCTATGTGACAAGTATTAGCATTACTTGACAAGTTTTATTATTATTACTTTTTTTCTTTAGAGACAGTCTCACTTTATTGCCCTCGGTAGAGTACCAGGGCATCACAGCTCACAGCAACCTCCAGCTCCTGGGCTTAGGCTATTCTCTTGCTTCAGCCTCCCAAGTAGCTGGGACAGCAGGCGCCCACCACAACACCCAGCTATTTTTTTTGTATATAGGGCTGGCGCCCTACCCACTGAGCCACAGGAGCCCCCTGACAAGTTTTATTATTATTGTCATCTTTTCATGCAGATGAGGAAGCTGAAGGTCTGCAAGACACACAGTCAAGCAAAACAGGCAGACAGCAAGAGGCAGAGAGGATCAAAGGCAGAGCTGCAACTCCAAAGTCTGAATTGTTTAATTTTTGTGGCCTTAATTATATAATGAAACAAATTTAGAGAGTTGAGGTGAGAAAGAGAGAGAGAGAATGAAAGGGAATGCACTGGAAAAAGTGGCCAAGGAGAAGGCTGAGAATCAGCCAGAAAAAAAACAATAATAATAATGGATAGTCCTGAATGTCTAGCTGAGAGGTTTTCAGTTGATTTGACAGTAAAGAAGATCCATTGTAACTCCTTCAACCAAGGCAGAGACCATAAAAGCGGTGTTTGGGGATGCTTAATCTTGCAGGAAGAACTGAAAGATAAAAGCTTTGAGAGCAGGGCGCTCAGGCTTCAAGAATCTGAGTTACCTGCGTTCCCCTCCTTGGCCACTGAGTCAAGAGTAACCAAATAGGTTTTTTGTGAATTTCCCCCCTCAGACTTGTTTCCCATTTCTAGGAGGGAGTGAAGGTTACCAGTTATGATCGCTTGCATTGGCATTCACACCTCTGAGAGCCGTTTTCTCCTTAAAAATCAGTGATATGTTCAATCCTCAGTGGTCCCCATTTCATATAAAAGAGAAATGTCACAAGCAACGCTCTCACCAGCTACATCCTGGGGCTCATGTTAATCTCCCATCTAAAGGGGAAAACCCCGTAAACAAAGCCAAGTATAGCAGGCAGCCCTGTATCCTAGAAGACAGCACTCCCTTGGATGAAAACTTAGAATCCATGTTGCCAGGGTCTCCTCCGGTTCCACGAAATCATGAGGATGAGATCCTAATTTTTACACTGTGCCAGGTCCAGCCTCCTGCCTCTAAGCAGACCTGCACTCCTGGAGGAAGCTCAATTCCTAGAGCTTGCCAAGCGTCTCTGCATTCCAGGGACTTGGCACTTGCTGTTTCCTCTTCCTGGATGGCTCTTCTTACTCTTTGCAAAGCTGGCTCACTTTCTTCCTCCAGGTACTTGCTTTAAATGTCTTTTGCTCACAGAGGGCTTTCTGGACCACCTACTTAAGTGGATCGCCCTGGTTTTTTTTCTCCTCTTAGAGCCCTGGTCATTTTCTACACGAATCTCCCCACGTGTTGACACTGTATGTATTTGCTTGCCTTCTTGACACTTATCTCTCCAACTAGAATACTAACTGCACAGGTTTGCTTACTGCTGGACTCTCAGGATGTGGCAGGGCATCTGGGACACACTGAGCAATGAAGAAATACTGGAGGGCTGGAAGGAAGCGTAGATGGGTTGACGGATGGATGGAGGATGGGAGAATATATACCTTATTAAGTTGCCATGGGAAAGGAGGTTATGCAGTCAAATGGATTTGGAAAATGTGTTCGCTTCCCTTCTTGGAGATTCACAGTGCACATTAGCATTTTAAAGGGTATGAAAATTCTCCAGTAAGAAAAAACTTACTTAATTTTATTTAACTCAGCATTTCCTAAACTTATTTTAACTCAAAATACTTCTTCTTCATGGTACACTTACTTAACATCCTGCCAAAGAATGTTCCTTGAAACACCAGTTTGGAAAATCTGCTCTTTTATAACCATTGCCATGTAGAATAGTAATTATTTTTTAAACTCTCCTACCAGGCTGTGCAGCCCCTAAAGACATAGACTGAGACTCACTCATCTTCATATCCTTAGTGGATAGCATAGAGAAAATGCTCAGAGATGACTGAGTGCCTGAGAAGGAAGAGAAAAAAAGGGGGGGAAAGGAGGGAGGGAAAAAGAGAGGGAGAACCCAGCTGGGTTTGTCTATCAGTAATGACCTGTTGATATGTACTTCAATTATCTGTAAGGCAAATAATCAAGTGCTAGTGATGAACTTACTGTGTCAGAAGTGCAGATTACATCAACCACCTCTGATAAATTCTACATGAATAATTGACCCAGGATTAGGATTGAGGTTATTTCAAAATAAATACCTCCCTACCTGACTCTCTCTCTCTCACACTCACACACACAGTGCTCTTATGCTGAGCTCTCTCGTGCACAAAAGAGTCAGACAATTATTCTATCTAGAGACTGTTAGCAACAATATTACATACTGTTTAAGAATGAATACGGGTCCTGAAGCCATATCCAGACTGTATCATTTGCTGGCCACGTGAACTTAGGCAAAGTATTTAAGCTTTCTAAGGCTCAGTGTCCTGTTCTGTAAAATGCAGATAATAATATCATTTAATTATTGTGTGGTTGTGAATATTAAATAAGAGAAATATGTCATGGGCTTAGGAGGGTTCCTGGCACAAAGCAGGTAATCAAACTACTATTACCTCCTGAAGGAGACTGACTCCCTTCCCTCTAATGACAGCGGACTAAGGCATTTCATCTTCCAGGTGAGTTACCTTTAGAAGAATATTTAGGGAAGTACTTAACTCAGAAGTGCAGTGTTCTAATTGTGCAATTTCAGGCCCTCAGAAGGACAATTTCAGGGGATGGGGCTCTTCAAATCTTATGCTAAGATTCCATCTCCTCCTTCAACACCTGGCAAAATCACACACAATCCTGTTTCATCTAGCACTTTGTAGATACGTGCTCTCTGTACCATGAGGCGGGTGGAAACCAAAAATAAGTACACTTTCTCTAGAGAAAATTCAACCCACACTGGCTTGCAGGAAGGCACCTGGAGCCAGCTTTGTCTCCTCCTTCCCTGAATCATGTAGGATTCATTCCTTTTTTTCCTCTTCTTTTTAAACCTTGTGAATTACAAGCGTGGATAAGTCCTATCTGCACAATATGTGTGTGCACTATAGGGATGGGAAGGATTAGAGGGGCCACAGGAGGCTGGAAGGCACATGGTGCTGACCTAAGACCGGATTGGGGAATGGGTGGGCCAGGAAGTGGGCATGGCTAAAAGATTAGCACCTACCTAGGCCTGATCACATACCCATACAAAATATATACAAAAGGCTCTGAAATAAACTGAATACAAGAATGCCATCTAAGAACTGTTAGTTTGAATGTTAGGATTTAGGCTTGGGACAAAAACCAATTCTCCCTTTCTGAATTCAAATGTACCCCTATTGTGGCCCTAATGAAACAGTTACAGCCTTAAAAAGCTGAAAGGAACTCAGGGATAAATTCAGGGATAAAGTTCCCTGCCCCTGGGTAAGATTCACCTTAAATCAGCTCAAATGGTCTCTGTACCTTTCTTTCAAATCAGCTTTAAACTCATCTAGAAAATCGCAGACACTTAGAGGTGGACAGGTCTCCTTTCTGAAATCTACCATCTTTGACAGATGGCTGTGAACGCTTAGAGGGAGGAAGGGGGTGAGTTCAAGAGCGGCATCCCACATCTCCACTCTTCAGAAAGTTAGTTCTCGTGTCAGGCTGAAATCTGCTTCACTATAACTTCCATCTGCTGTTCCAGTTATGCCATTTGGAACCGCACAGGACATGTCTGCTGTCTTCCATTTGACGCCCTTTCATTCCTGAACCTCACCTCCTGTTGCCTCTCTGTGCGAAACACGCCCCTTCTCTCTGGGCGTTGCCCACATGACTTTACCTTTCCAACGGCCTCCCTATGAAGCCACGGTTTGGTTATTTTCTGCCTTAAAATATGTCTCCTAGAATGACTTCAATGCCCCAGATGTGTTCAGACCCACACAGAACATTGTGACAATCAGTAGTTAAGAACAACAGCTTTTGCAGTCACATAAAGTTCCGTCCTGTGTCCTGGCATAAATTAAAGTCTCTGAACCAAGGTTTCTCCACCCATAAAACAGACATTATACTAAGGTTTTCAGGAGTTGTCTTCATGTATAAAAAAGCACTAAGCACACAGCACCTGATACATGGTTAGTGCAAAATAAATGGTGGCCACAATGAATGTTGACATTATTCATGTTATTAGACATGATATGCCATTACTAGTGTAAAATTTTAACAGCTATTCATGCTGCTAATTCACAGTGAGGCAGCCAAAACATAATTTTTTCCATAAATTGTTGTCAAGAAATATATTCCCTACTTTGTATTTGTGCAACTTGTTATTTGAATCCAAATTCAGAATTTGTCTGCATTCACGTTTATCTTCTGGCTCATTGCTCCAAAATACAAATATCATCTTTTATGGGTAAACAAAGAAGAGACCCTCCCTTGGCCATAAGCCATAGGGCTTGACAGCACACAGAGTCTGGAAGCTTTTCTGATATAAGTAGAAGCCCCATGTAGTTGGGGTCCTATTGCATTACGGTTTCTTTCCCCATCTGGGACTCCAGGGTCCGGGCTTTCATCACTAGGAATTTAATCTTGGGTTCACTTGACAAGAAAAATGCACATGTGTTGAATGCCTTCTCTGTGGCAATGTCATCTCCTGCCCAGGGCTATGCAGTGGACGAGGCAGGCAAGACCCCTGCTATCATCTAGCATATATCCCAGAATGGGAAACGGACAGGGAAAAAGTACGTACACCAGATAAATTCAGTGTTAAGTGTTATGTGTTATAAGTGTTACAAGGAAATAAAGCAGATGGCAAGATGGAGAGGGATGTGGGTGGGGTGAGGACCACTAGACTGAGTGGTTCCAGAAAGCACTCACTACCTAAAGCAAAGCTAAGAGCTGCCAGACCCAACAGATGCACGAGTCATATCCCTAGTCAGTTTGGTTGTTCCTTTTTTATAAACATGAGTGACACCAAAATGAATGTCATTAAAGGTAGTAAATTGCTCAATCTTCAAGACTTCTAAAAGCCTGGCTCAAGTTGTCTACTCACAACAAGCTCCTTTGGCTCATGGGATGGAGCCTTCCTGGCAGTTGCCAGGAATGACAGCAGTTTAGTGTGGTAATCTGGAATATCACACGCTCTTTGGAAGTTAAGGGAGCAGTTAAAATGGAAAAACATATTTTTACTAAATTGGTTCATGTGGGAAACAAAATCTTATGAGATGCATAAGCGGCTGGACACAGTAGGCTTAGTCAGTGGGGAAAATTGGGGGAGTCATTTCTGTAGAGCTCAGGCCATAGAACATCCAAGTGCATTGCTTGAATCTCTGTAATTCAGTGTCAGAGCACCACCTTCATGAGAACATCGTATTTCTCAAGAAAAGAGGCCTTCCTCTTTTTTTTTTTTTTTTTTTTTGAGACTGAGTCTTATTCTGTTGGCTCAAGCCATCTTCCTTCCTCAGCCGCCCAATTAGCTGAGACTACGGGTTCTCCCACAATTCCAGCTAATGTTTCTACTTTTATTAGTAGGGACTCTCATTCCTGCTCAGGCTTGTCTTGAACCCATACGCTCCAGCCATCCTCTTGGCTTGGCCTCCAAGAGTGCTAGGATTATAGGCTTGAGCCAGCCCACCTGGCTCTTCCTCTTTTCTAATAAAAACATTAGAGGTAAACTGGGGAAGGGCTTGTTATCTAAGCTACTGTCTCCTGGGGTTCTGGATGACCTGCCTATTAATAACAGTTTGTCTTACTTTCTGCCTAAGATGGCTTCTTGCTGTCTAAGTACAGGACTTCACTTTCTCCAAAGCCCCTTTGAAAAAAAAAACATGAGAAAAGAAGAAAACCTAACCGCGCTAGCTAATAAATACACCTTGCTGAGATCTGGGGAGACTCTCCACTGGTGATGAGAGCTCTGAAACTGAGGTGGGGATTAGCCAGGTAGGTGAGCCTAATAAGGACAACAAAGCCACAAGCTTGAGAGAACGATCTTACCTTTTCCTGTGCAGTAAATCTTACACCAGAAGATGCCCACTAATGCAGAGGGTCTCCTTTCTTAGGTGACCAAGTTGCTCTAGACCCTACCCTATCCCCTTGCCCCTCAAATCGCATCACTGATGTCTTTGCATATATTCTCAGACTGCCCTTTCCCCAAAATAATGCTCAGTGTTGTCCACAGTTACAGATATATGTGTGTTAATTCTTAGAAAACTTTCCGGAAAGATTCAAACAAAATGCTCACAACAGTTACCTCTGGGGAAAGGTTTTGAGTCTTAGGAAAGAGCAGACAATGAGGATTATTTTTAAATCTGTATAGTTGTCATATTTGGAAGGAGGATATTTTCAGGAATTACTTAGGCACTGGAAACTAATTTTGTAAAAAATTTTAAAAAACAAATACTACCAGCATCTAAGTAGAAATGAAGGCAAAGAACAAGACAAAACCTAGGCTCAAACTTCTGCTCCACAGCACTTGATATGAGAAAACATAAGAGAGATACATAGAGTATTAATGTCTTAACACAAAAATTAAGTAAATGATATATTAATCAGTACAATGTAAGCATTCCAAATTGTACGTGAAATCAGCACACTGTACCCCATAAATGCATTAATGTATACGTGATCTACCTCTTTATGATTTAATTTTTAAAAAGGGAAAAAAGAGAAATGCATAGAATTTCTTGAGAAATTTTATAATCAACTAAGTGATTATTCTTTGAAAATAATATGAAAGCAACGGACAAACTTATCAGTTCGTCTAATAGTATTAAATAATTTAGTATAAAAGACTGGGGTTCAAAAGGAATGGTGGTGAGTATCAAAAGCATTTAAATGTAGAACTGAGTCTAAGTGGTTGTAGGAAATGTAGACGCAAAACAAAATAAAAACACTTTTTAATTGAAATAATATGAAAATAATTAATTATTAATATTCCAGTTCTGAAATTGCCCAATAACCACAAAAAGGCAGGAAGTGAATGGAGAGTTAATAGCATGGCATAAAGTAAAACCATAGTAATTTCCTCATCCACAGAGTAGGCAATTGACAGTTTGTGCTTTACTTGGGCAAGTTAATTAAACTTTCTGTGTCTCCGAATCCTGCAGTGAGGACTAAATGAATATACATACAGTGTTTAGCACAGTAGCACAGCATATATTAAGAGGTCAATAAACATTAGCTGATAATTATAACATAATTATCATTATTACGTTGACTTTGATATTTCTAAAAATACAGACACAAGTATATAGACAGCTACTCAACTTTTTTAGTAGAATTAAAAAACAAACACATACTTAGCAATTCATAGGCAAAACAAATAATAAAACAAACAAATAAAATATCATCTATACATGCCTAAGTAAAAACCAAAAACCAAAGAGCAATAATACATAAAAAGCATAAAATAAAGGCTAAAAGATTAAAAATGAACTTGTTGTTTTGGTTAGGTGCTCTTGGTAGAGGCAACTGAAACCCTAATTTAAATTAGCTTAAATGACCGTTTTTATTTTGTTTATTCATTTTTTTGTTTTTATTTTTTATTTTCAGACACAATCTCACTCTGTTGCCCTGGGTAGAGTGCCCTGGTATCACAGCTCACAGCAACCCCAAGCTTTTGGGCTCAAGCGATCCTCTTGCCTCAGCTTCCCATGCGGCTGAGACAACAGGCAAGTACCATGAAGCCCGGCTAGTTTTTCTACTTTTAGTACAGATGGGGTCTCACTCTTGCTCAGGCTGGTCTCAAACTCCCGAGCTCAAGCAATCTACCCACCTTGTCCTCCCAGAGTGCTAAGTTTACAGGTGTGAGCCACTGTATCCTGTCAAATGACAATTTTTTTAAACTCCCTAATTTTATTATAATGGTATGAAAGATGGCGACAACCACAGGGCCATGGATTCAGCATCTCAGGGATCCCCAAAAAAGCCCTGATTCTCCCCATCTCTTTGTTCTGCCATCCTGTGAGAACTTCATCCCCAGGCAGGCAGCAAGGTGGTCATCTATCATCACCCTCCCAGGGCCACATCCAGCATAATGAAGCACAGTAGGCAAGAGAGCACCTCCTTCTATGGCTTTCTTAAAAGCAAGGAAATTTTCCCCAGAAAAGTCCCCAGATCCATTCTCTTTCTCACTATCTAGTCCTGAATTGAGTTAGCTCCCCATTCCCACACCAATCACTGGCACAAGTTGGAATTAGGCTTTGACCAATTTGGAGCTGGGAGCTAGAAAGAACTCAGGGGTGAATTCCTGTAACTGTCTGGGCTGCCTTCTTACGACAGAGCAGGAGGAAATAGATTCTGGACAGGGAACTGCAATGTTCACTACCCATATCAGTTTTGAAAATCACCATTAGTGTAATTAACTCCCTCATTAATAGACAGAGGCTTTTTATGTTTGGTCAAAATATAAAATACACAAGCTACAACTCCAACAAGGTCAGAAATAAAGGTTAAACACTTAGCCAAGATGTATGCACACGGAAAGGAAACAGGGATAGAAATTGCAAACAAAGCATTAAATAGGCCAAGAGGGGCATTTTAGATTGATTACGGGCGTAATCCACAATTAAGATACAATAAATGCACGTCCTCATCTCACATTATATTCTATCATCATAGAACAGAAAGCAAAATCTCTAACAAGAGAAAACTGAGAGCCATATAATAATCACAGGAAAGCCGAACACAGTTCTCCCAGGTTTTAGCTAATCATATTGTCAGAAAAGAATGGAGGACTCAAAATAACATAATTCATAATGTTTCTTTTAAACATTTTAAATGTAAATGTCTTCTAACCCAGCCAGTCTAACCTGAAATTAAATTTTATTGGCAACTCCAGTTCCGATCACCCTAAGCACCCACCTGCCTGCCCAAGGCAGGTAATAATGCCCTGAAAGCACCTCCATGAGGCTCTTTACAGCCCCTCAGGGCTCCTTACCTGGAGGCTGCCTCCTTGGCACCTAAGACTGAGCCTGCCCTTCCACCAGCTCCTGCCACCTCCAGCGACCCAGCCGCCATCTTCTTTGCAGCTGAGCCTAGTGAGGGTCGGTTTGGCTGCCCACCCACTTAGCAGACGACCTACTTCCCTTTCCCTCTTTGCATAGGTCTGGAAGACACTTCTCAGTTCCATGGCTGAAAGCACATGAGGCCTTTAGCAAAGATTTACTGAGACTTCATAAAGAAGGAAGGAAAGAACCAACTATCCTTGCCAGCAGATGCACCCATCTACCAGCCCTGGACCTGGGTCTGCCTTCAGAGACCCTTCAGCTGCCCTGCCTACTCTGCTCTCGCCTGATCCCAGAGAGTCCTCCCTATGTCCAGCTGTGGTCGCTAGAGTATCTCCCCAGCGTCCTCCCCAGCTTTGACCCCTTTCCAGGCACTGACTGATCTCGGGAAGGTCCTCAGCTTCAGATGGAATCATTTTCTTCTCCAACGGCTGCATGTGCTCCAGCCCAGTAATCATATCAGAGCTACCAGACAGTTTTTTTCTTTCTATTATATTTTTTAAATTGCTAGAACTAAATTTCATCTTGGCTACACCATTACAGACATGTATCTAACTATAGATACTGCTGACAGAGAATACTGTATCTTTTCAAATACACTTGAAGCACCACGAAAATGCATCTCATACTGAGCCATAATCAAAATCTGAATAAACTGCAAAAAGGAGAAATTTTGCAAATGAAATAGCAAAGAGCAGAAACAATAAAACAGAATCCACTATAAAAATTAAAAGATATTCCTAAATCACACCGGGATTAAATATTTCAAAAAACTATTGAGAAAGTATAACAAATAAAAAATTATATATAAAAACTTGGTGTTCCAATCAAATGTTTTTTCAGTGTTAAATCAGAGACTTTATATACCTACAGAAATTAAAGTGAAATATGAAAAGAAATGAACAAAACATCTAACTTAGTTATTAGAAAAAAATAAGATAAGCCCAAAGAAAGCAGAAGCTTAAAGATACATTTATAAATATGAATTAGAAAGGATAAAATTGATAAATCCTAGAAATACAGATCTTTGGAAGGAAAGACTAAACAGCTAAATGTCTAACAAGTATATTCAAATAAATAATAAAGAAGATACAAAACAAAAAAAATGGAAATTAGCAAGCAAATATATCCATGTGTCTATTTTTTTATTAAGTCATAGACACATAGATCATGAATACATTTATGCATATGTGGGGTACAATGTGTTTTGTTTTTTTTTATACAATCTGACATGCTTACATCAAACCAATCAACATAGCTTTTGCCTCATTTCCTTGATTATTGTGTTAAGACATTTATGTTCTACACTTGATAGATTTGACTTGCAATATGCTCCATAGGTGTGGTCCCACCTTTTACCCTCCCTCTACAAACCTCCCCTCTCCCCTCCCTTCCCAGTCTCGTTCTCTCCTTCATCCTGGGCTATAGTTGTGTTCTATCTTTCATAAGAAAGTGTGAGGAAATATAAGTTGGTTTCATAGAAGTGTTTTTTTTAATTGTACAATAATCATGAAATGGGCAACTTCTAGGAATATGTAAGCAAACTTAATCATGAAGAGAAAGACTACCTGAATTGATCAAAAACACCAAGAAAATTCTCAATATGAAATGTATATTGTCTCCTAAATGGCACAGAAAAATGTGAGTTCTTTAAAACTCAAGAAATGACAATTTCCATGCTATATAAAATATTCCAGAGTTTTTTTTTTAAACATTGCTATATATTTTTATTTTTATTTACTTATTTGCAGTTTTTGGCCAGGGCTGGGTTTGAACCTGCCACCTCTGGCATATGGGGCTGGCGCTCTACTCCTTTGAGCTATAGGCACCACCCCGGAGTTTGTTTTTTCTTTCTTTTTTTTTTTATTTTGCAGTTTTGGGCTAGGGCTGGGTTTGAACCTGCCATCTCCAGCATATGGGGCTGGTGCCCCGCTCCCTTGAGCCAGAGGCACTGCCCCCAGAGTTTGTTTTTTAATGGAACATATCTATGTTGTTTTCCATGACCCCAGTATTCAAACTTGATAGACAAAGCACACTCTGGAATATGCACACCAACAGCCAGTGCAGTATGTATCAAGCACTTTATACACCCATCTCTAGATCCCACTTCCTGGCAATACAAACGCAAAAGTCCCAGATAAATAGCAGAACAAATGAAAATTATAAATATACTGAAAATATACATCAATGTACATGATCAGATACATGCAAAAGTGACTTCAGAAATTTAAGGACTGCTTTGATTTCAACAATCTACAAATACCTTATCAATTTTTTTTCCTTTTTTTTTTATTGAATGGTAACTATGTACATTAATGCACTTCTGGGGTACAGTGTGCGATTTTCACACACAATCCGAAACACTTCCATCAAACTGGTCAACATGGCCTTCATGTCATTTTCTTAGTTATTATTTTAAACGTTCACATTCTACTCTTAGAAAGTATCAATTAAAAAAAATATTTAAATGAAACTTTTCAATAAGAAATAATATTCCTGGTTAATAATCATTTAAGTACAAAATTACATATATAATTATGTGTACATGTAAATACAAATTATTTTTAACTCATAAGAATGAAGTTTTCTTCCTTTACAAATATTTGCCTTGAAACTGGATATTCGGTTAAATAAACACCAGAGGAATCTATGTAGAGTGAGCAGCAATGTGAATACAGTTCTAATAATACAACAAAACAAGAAAACCACATGAGTTACATATAATTGAATAAAGGAAGCAAAAGGAAAACATAAGAGAAGCCACCAAAATGTGAGTGGCCAAATACAAAATATACACACACACACCCTACAATGACTTTCCACAAAAAATATCAGCAAATACATAAGGTATCCAACAATAAATGTGGGATATAGGTAGCAATTGGTGGAGGAAATTATTATGCTTTATTAAGGGTCATAGAAATATCATAATGAAATTGAGTAACAAATATGATAGTATTTCTGAATAGGAAGGAATAAATTTTTGAAAGAATTTAATACTGTAAGTATATAATTTCTTTCAAGACTAATACAATTGGCTTGGCACCTATGGCTCAAGCGGCTAAGGCACCAGCCACATACACCTAAGGTGGCGGGTTCGAATCCCCAGCCTGGGCCCACCGAACAACAATGATGGCTGCAACCAAAAACTGGCCGGGCGTTGTGGTGGGCACCTGTGGTCCCAGCTACTTGGGAGGCTGAGGCAGGAGATTCACTTGAGCCCAGGAGTTAGAGGTTGCTGTGAGCTGTGATGCCATAGCACTCTACCCAGGGGGATAGCTTGAGGCTCTGTCTCAAAAAAAAAGAAGACTAATACAGTTGTTTCCATTAATTTTAATAAAATGGCAAAATATTTTTCAATATGAATATAAGGATCCATCTAGGAGAATAAACAAAGAAGTTCCCCCCAAAAAAGTAATGAAAGGGGTCTAACACTGCTAGACAATACATAACACTTACTACATTATAAGGCTTAGTAATTAAAGCCTTATGGTGCTAGAATTGTCAAATGAACCAATGGGGCAGGGGAGAAGTTTCAGAAATGGATTTTAATGCTAATTAAAGTTCAACAGTTGACCAAAATCGTATTTAAAATCAAGTGAGAAAGAAAAGAATATTTAATACGTGACTCTTGGACAACTGATTACATATTTGAAAAGAAAATGTTAGATTTCTGCTCTACACCATGGCCGAGAAATATTGACCAATAAATTGTAAAATGAAAGAAAATGAGGAAGAACAGGAAAGAGAGAGGGAAATAGGGAAAGATGGAGAAAGGAAGGAAGAATGAAATGTAAGAAAATGTACATGATTTTAAAACCTGATCTAAACCTAAAAACAAAGGAAGACATCGTTCAAAGGTAGCTAAGTTTTAATACGTAAGTATCAGGCATTTCTGTTTGTGGTGGGGGAGGGAATCGCTATTAAATTTTTAAACAAAAGCAAATATCTGGGGAAACTATTTCTAGCATACATCAGAGCTCTACAAAGAAATAAGAAAAAGCATTTACAGATCATTAGGAAATAGGCAAGAATATAAGCAGGCAATTCACAAAAGGGAAACAAAAAATAAACAGTAATAATGAGAATCACTTAGAATTTCACTCAAATTAAAACAATAGCGTGATTTCCTTTTTGCCTATCTGGTTATCAGAATACTATTTTTAAAAAAAAAAAAACCTGTGTTCTTCAATGCTAACAAGGTTGCCGTGGAAATATGTACAAACTCCCTGTTAATGGGAGTTTAAATTGGTTCAGACTTTCTGGGTGCAATATGTATCAAGCACTTTAATAATTTTTAAATCCACTTCTCACAGTATTTCCTAAGAAAATAATTTGAAATGTGCCCCCAAGATATGTGCATAAATGTGTCCACAAATGATATATTCCTAATTTCAAAATTAATAATGAACAATTTTCATGCCTTCAAAACAGGCCTTTGGTAAATTGTTTCTAAAAGTTGACAAAGATACTAGTGATGTAATATATTCAGTTAAAAAGCGTGATGTGTAGCTTTGTCATGTATGGAATGAATATGGACTTAAATTTCTAGAACAAAATAAATGTGGATGAGAGAGCACAAGAGCAAGACCAAGAGTGAGCACACACGAGAGAGAATAAACACCAAATAGTGTTCAGCGCGGGAGTCCAGACGTATTCTGTTCTCTACTTATATCTTGCTGAGTGTTTTTCTTTAACTTCATAAATAAGCATTGCTTTCAATAGTAGAAAGAAGGGTACCACTTTTTTTCTTTTTTATTGAATGGTAACTATGTACATTAATGCACTTCTGGGGTACAGTGTGGGGTTTTCACACACAATCCGAAACACTTCCATCAAACTGGTTAACATAGCCTTCATGTCATTTTCTTAGTTATTGTGTTAAAATGTT